>OZ020563.1:22359825-22614700 GCA_963971465.1 Lepidochitona cinerea | reverse complement strand
CCCCGCTGGACCTCCAGACATAGCCCCTGCTTATCAAGGGGGGGGGGCCTCGGGGAGCGGCTCCCCGCTGGACCTCCAGACATAGCCCCTGCTTATCAAGGGGGGGGGCCTCGGGGAGCGGCTCCCCGCTGGACCTCCAGACATAGCCCCTGCTTATCAAGGGGGGGGGCCTCGGGGAGCGGCTCCCCGCTGGACCTCCAGACATAGCCCCTGCTTATCAAGGGGGGGGGCCTCGGGGAGCGGCTCCCCGCTGGACCTCCAGACATAGCCCCTGCTTATCAAGGGGGGGGGCCTCGGGGAGCGGCTCCCCGCTGGACCTCCAGACATAGCCCCTGCTTATCAAGGGGGGGGGCCTCGGGGAGCGGCTCCCCGCTGGACCTCCAGACATAGCCCCTGCTTATCAAGGGGGGGGGCCTCGGGGAGCGGCTCCCCGCTGGACCTCCAGACATAGCCCCTGCTTATCAAGGGGGGGGGCCTCGGGGAGCGGCTCCCCGCTGGACCTCCAGACATAGCCCCTGCTTATCAAGGGGGGGGGCCTCGGGGAGCGGCTCCCCGCTGGACCTCCAGACATAGCCCCTGCTTATCAAGGGGGGGGGCCTCGGGGAGCGGCTCCCCGCTGGACCTCCAGACATAGCCCCTGCTTATCAAGGGGGGGGGCCTCGGGGAGCGGCTCCCCGCTGGACCTCCAGACATATAGCCCCTGCTTATCAAGGGGGAGGGCCTCGGGGAGCGGCTCCCCGCTGGACCTCCAGACATAGCCCCTGCTTATCAAGGGGGAGGGCCTCGGGGAGCGGCTCCCCGCTGGACCTCCAGACATAGCCCCTGCTTATCAAGGGGGAGGGCCTCGGGGAGCGGCTCCCCGCTGGACCTCCAGACATAGCCCCTGCTTATCAAGGGGGAGGGCCTCGGGGAGCGGCTCCCCGCTGGACCTCCAGACATAGCCCCTGCTTATCAAGGGGAGGGCCTCGGGGAGCGGCTCCCCGCTGGACCTCCAGACATAGCCCCTGCTTATCAAGGGGGAGGGCCTCGGGGAGCGGCTCCCCGCTGGACCTCCAGACATAGCCCCTGCTTATCAAGGGGGAGGGCCTCGGGGAGCGGCTCCCCGCTGGACCTCCAGACATAGCCCCTGCTTATCAAGGGGGAGGGCCTCGGGGAGCGGCTCCCGCTGGGCCTGGACCTCCAGACATAGCCCCTGCTTATCAAGGGGGAGGGCCTCGGGGAGCGGCTCCCCGCTGGACCTCCAGACATAGCCCCTGCTTATCAAGGGGGAGGGCCTCGGGGAGCGGCTCCCCGCTGGACCTCCAGACATAGCCCCTGCTTATCAAGGGGGAGGGCCTCGGGGAGCGGCTCCCCGCTGGACCTCCAGACATAGCCCCTGCTTATCAAGGGGGAGGGCCTCGGGGAGCGGCTCCCCGCTGGACCTCCAGACATAGCCCCTGCTTATCAAGGGGGAGGGCCTCGGGGAGCGGCTCCCCGCTGGACCTCCAGACATAGCCCCTGCTTATCAAGGGGGAGGGCCTCGGGGAGCGGCTCCCCGCTGGACCTCCAGACATAGCCCCTGCTTATCAAGGGGGAGGGCCTCGGGGAGCGGCTCCCCGCTGGACCTCCAGACATAGCCCCTGCTTATCAAGGGGGAGGGCCTCGGGGAGCGGCTCCCCGCTGGACCTCCAGACATAGCCCCTGCTTATCAAGGGGGAGGGCCTCGGGGAGCGGCTCCCCGCTGGACCTCCAGACATAGCCCCTGCTTATCAAGGGGAGGGCCTCGGGGAGCGGCTCCCCGCTGGACCTCCAGACATAGCCCCTGCTTATCAAGGGGGAGGGCCTCGGGGAGCGGCTCCCCGCTGGACCTCCAGACATAGCCCCTGCTTATCAAGGGGGAGGGCCTCGGGGAGCGGCTCCCCGCTGGACCTCCAGACATAGCCCCTGCTTATCAAGGGGGAGGGCCTCGGGGAGCGGCTCCCCGCTGGACCTCCAGACATAGCCCCTGCTTATCAAGGGGGAGGGCCTCGGGGAGCGGCTCCCCGCTGGACCTCCAGACATAGCCCCTGCTTATCAAGGGGGAGGGCCTCGGGGAGCGGCTCCCCGCTGGACCTCCAGACATAGCCCCTGCTTATCAAGGGGGAGGGCCTCGGGGAGCGGCTCCCCGCTGGACCTCCAGACATAGCCCCTGCTTATCAAGGGGGAGGGCCTCGGGGAGCGGCTCCCCGCTGGACCTCCAGACATAGCCCCTGCTTATCAAGGGGGAGGGCCTCGGGGAGCGGCTCCCCGCTGGACCTCCAGACATAGCCCCTGCTTATCAAGGGGGAGGGCCTCGGGGAGCGGCTCCCCGCTGGACCTCCAGACATAGCCCCTGCTTATCAAGGGGGAGGGCCTCGGGGAGCGGCTCCCCGCTGGACCTCCAGACATAGCCCCTGCTTATCAAGGGGGAGGGCCTCGGGGAGCGGCTCCCCGCTGGACCTCCAGACATAGCCCCTGCTTATCAAGGGGGAGGGCCTCGGGGAGCGGCTCCCCGCTGGACCTCCAGACATAGCCCCTGCTTATCAAGGGGGAGGGCCTCGGGGAGCGGCTCCCCGCTGGACCTCCAGACATAGCCCCTGCTTATCAAGGGGGAGGGCCTCGGGAGCGGCTCCCCGCTGGACCTCCAGACATAGCCCCTGCTTATCAAGGGGGAGGGCCTCGGGGAGCGGCTCCCCGCTGGACCTCCAGACATAGCCCCTGCTTATCAAGGGGGAGGGCCTCGGGGAGCGGCTCCCCGCTGGACCTCCAGACATAGCCCCTGCTTATCAAGGGGGAGGGCCTCGGGGAGCGGCTCCCCGCTGGACCTCCAGACATAGCCCCTGCTTATCAAGGGGGAGGGCCTCGGGGAGCGGCTCCCCGCTGGACCTCCAGACATAGCCCCTGCTTATCAAGGGGGAGGGCCTCGGGGAGCGGCTCCCCGCTGGACCTCCAGACATAGCCCCTGCTTATCAAGGGGGAGGGCCTCGGGGAGCGGCTCCCCGCTGGACCTCCAGACATAGCCCCTGCTTATCAAGGGGGAGGGCCTCGGGGAGCGGCTCCCCGCTGGACCTCCAGACATAGCCCCTGCTTATCAAGGGGGAGGGCCTCGGGGAGCGGCTCCCCGCTGGACCTCCAGACATAGCCCCTGCTTATCAAGGGGGAGGGCCTCGGGGAGCGGCTCCCCGCTGGACCTCCAGACATAGCCCCTGCTTATCAAGGGGGAGGGCCTCGGGGAGCGGCTCCCCGCTGGACCTCCAGACATAGCCCCTGCTTATCAAGGGGGAGGGCCTCGGGGAGCGGCTCCCCGCTGGACCTCCAGACATAGCCCCTGCTTATCAAGGGGGAGGGCCTCGGGGAGCGGCTCCCCGCTGGACCTCCAGACATAGCCCCTGCTTATCAAGGGGGAGGGCCTCGGGGAGCGGCTCCCCGCTGGACCTCCAGACATAGCCCCTGCTTATCAAGGGGGAGGGCCTCGGGGAGCGGCTCCCCGCTGGACCTCCAGACATAGCCCCTGCTTATCAAGGGGGAGGGCCTCGGGGAGCGGCTCCCCGCTGGACCTCCAGACATAGCCCCTGCTTATCAAGGGGGAGGGCCTCGGGGAGCGGCTCCCCGCTGGACCTCCAGACATAGCCCCTGCTTATCAAGGGGGAGGGCCTCGGGGAGCGGCTCCCCGCTGGACCTCCAGACATAGCCCCTGCTTATCAAGGGGGAGGGCCTCGGGGAGCGGCTCCCCGCTGGACCTCCAGACATAGCCCCTGCTTATCAAGGGGGAGGGCCTCGGGGAGCGGCTCCCCGCTGGACCTCCAGACATAGCCCCTGCTTATCAAGGGGGAGGGCCTCGGGGAGCGGCTCCCCGCTGGACCTCCAGACATAGCCCCTGCTTATCAAGGGGGAGGGCCTCGGGGAGCGGCTCCCCGCTGGACCTCCAGACATAGCCCCTGCTTATCAAGGGGGAGGGCCTCGGGGAGCGGCTCCCCGCTGGACCTCCAGACATAGCCCCTGCTTATCAAGGGGGAGGGCCTCGGGGAGCGGCTCCCCGCTGGACCTCCAGACATAGCCCCTGCTTATCAAGGGGGAGGGCCTCGGGGAGCGGCTCCCCGCTGGACCTCCAGACATAGCCCCTGCTTATCAAGGGGGAGGGCCTCGGGGAGCGGCTCCCCGCTGGACCTCCAGACATAGCCCCTGCTTATCAAGGGGGAGGGCCTCGGGGAGCGGCTCCCCGCTGGACCTCCAGACATAGCCCCTGCTTATCAAGGGGGAGGGCCTCGGGGAGCGGCTCCCCGCTGGACCTCCAGACATAGCCCCTGCTTATCAAGGGGGAGGGCCTCGGGGAGCGGCTCCCCGCTGGACCTCCAGACATAGCCCCTGCTTATCAAGGGGGAGGGCCTCGGGGAGCGGCTCCCCGCTGGACCTCCAGACATAGCCCCTGCTTATCAAGGGGGAGGGCCTCGGGGAGCGGCTCCCCGCTGGACCTCCAGACATAGCCCCTGCTTATCAAGGGGGAGGGCCTCGGGGAGCGGCTCCCCGCTGGACCTCCAGACATAGCCCCTGCTTATCAAGGGGGAGGGCCTCGGGGAGCGGCTCCCCGCTGGACCTCCAGACATAGCCCCTGCTTATCAAGGGGGAGGGCCTCGGGGAGCGGCTCCCCGCTGGACCTCCAGACATAGCCCCTGCTTATCAAGGGGGAGGGCCTCGGGGAGCGGCTCCCCGCTGGACCTCCAGACATAGCCCCTGCTTATCAAGGGGGAGGGCCTCGGGGAGCGGCTCCCCGCTGGACCTCCAGACATAGCCCCTGCTTATCAAGGGGGAGGGCCTCGGGGAGCGGCTCCCCGCTGGACCTCCAGACATAGCCCCTGCTTATCAAGGGGGAGGGCCTCGGGGAGCGGCTCCCCGCTGGACCTCCAGACATAGCCCCTGCTTATCAAGGGGGAGGGCCTCGGGGAGCGGCTCCCCGCTGGACCTCCAGACATAGCCCCTGCTTATCAAGGGGGAGGGCCTCGGGGAGCGGCTCCCCGCTGGACCTCCAGACATAGCCCCTGCTTATCAAGGGGGAGGGCCTCGGGGAGCGGCTCCCCGCTGGACCTCCAGACATAGCCCCTGCTTATCAAGGGGGAGGGCCTCGGGGAGCGGCTCCCCGCTGGACCTCCAGACATAGCCCCTGCTTATCAAGGGGGAGGGCCTCGGGGAGCGGCTCCCCGCTGGACCTCCAGACATAGCCCCTGCTTATCAAGGGGGAGGGCCTCGGGGAGCGGCTCCCCGCTGGACCTCCAGACATAGCCCCTGCTTATCAAGGGGGAGGGCCTCGGGGAGCGGCTCCCCGCTGGACCTCCAGACATAGCCCCTGCTTATCAAGGGGGAGGGCCTCGGGGAGCGGCTCCCCGCTGGACCTCCAGACATAGCCCCTGCTTATCAAGGGGGAGGGCCTCGGGGAGCGGCTCCCCGCTGGACCTCCAGACATAGCCCCTGCTTATCAAGGGGGAGGGCCTCGGGGAGCGGCTCCCCGCTGGACCTCCAGACATAGCCCCTGCTTATCAAGGGGGAGGGCCTCGGGGAGCGGCTCCCCGCTGGACCTCCAGACATAGCCCCTGCTTATCAAGGGGGAGGGCCTCGGGGAGCGGCTCCCCGCTGGACCTCCAGACATAGCCCCTGCTTATCAAGGGGGAGGGCCTCGGGGAGCGGCTCCCCGCTGGACCTCCAGACATAGCCCCTGCTTATCAAGGGGGAGGGCCTCGGGGAGCGGCTCCCCGCTGGACCTCCAGACATAGCCCCTGCTTATCAAGGGGGAGGGCCTCGGGGAGCGGCTCCCCGCTGGACCTCCAGACATAGCCCCTGCTTATCAAGGGGGAGGGCCTCGGGGAGCGGCTCCCCGCTGGACCTCCAGACATAGCCCCTGCTTATCAAGGGGGAGGGCCTCGGGGAGCGGCTCCCCGCTGGACCTCCAGACATAGCCCCTGCTTATCAAGGGGGAGGGCCTCGGGGAGCGGCTCCCCGCTGGACCTCCAGACATAGCCCCTGCTTATCAAGGGGGAGGGCCTCGGGGAGCGGCTCCCCGCTGGACCTCCAGACATAGCCCCTGCTTATCAAGGGGGAGGGCCTCGGGGAGCGGCTCCCCGCTGGACCTCCAGACATAGCCCCTGCTTATCAAGGGGGAGGGCCTCGGGGAGCGGCTCCCCGCTGGACCTCCAGACATAGCCCCTGCTTATCAAGGGGGAGGGCCTCGGGGAGCGGCTCCCCGCTGGACCTCCAGACATAGCCCCTGCTTATCAAGGGGGAGGGCCTCGGGGAGCGGCTCCCCGCTGGACCTCCAGACATAGCCCCTGCTTATCAAGGGGGAGGGCCTCGGGGAGCGGCTCCCCGCTGGACCTCCAGACATAGCCCCTGCTTATCAAGGGGGAGGGCCTCGGGGAGCGGCTCCCCGCTGGACCTCCAGACATAGCCCCTGCTTATCAAGGGGGAGGGCCTCGGGGAGCGGCTCCCCGCTGGACCTCCAGACATAGCCCCTGCTTATCAAGGGGGAGGGCCTCGGGGAGCGGCTCCCCGCTGGACCTCCAGACATAGCCCCTGCTTATCAAGGGGGAGGGCCTCGGGGAGCGGCTCCCCGCTGGACCTCCAGACATAGCCCCTGCTTATCAAGGGGGAGGGCCTCGGGGAGCGGCTCCCCGCTGGACCTCCAGACATAGCCCCTGCTTATCAAGGGGGAGGGCCTCGGGGAGCGGCTCCCCGCTGGACCTCCAGACATAGCCCCTGCTTATCAAGGGGGAGGGCCTCGGGGAGCGGCTCCCCGCTGGACCTCCAGACATAGCCCCTGCTTATCAAGGGGGAGGGCCTCGGGGAGCGGCTCCCCGCTGGACCTCCAGACATAGCCCCTGCTTATCAAGGGGGAGGGCCTCGGGGAGCGGCTCCCCGCTGGACCTCCAGACATAGCCCCTGCTTATCAAGGGGGAGGGCCTCGGGGAGCGGCTCCCCGCTGGACCTCCAGACATAGCCCCTGCTTATCAAGGGGGAGGGCCTCGGGGAGCGGCTCCCCGCTGGACCTCCAGACATAGCCCCTGCTTATCAAGGGGGAGGGCCTCGGGGAGCGGCTCCCCGCTGGACCTCCAGACATAGCCCCTGCTTATCAAGGGGGAGGGCCTCGGGGAGCGGCTCCCCGCTGGACCTCCAGACATAGCCCCTGCTTATCAAGGGGGAGGGCCTCGGGGAGCGGCTCCCCGCTGGACCTCCAGACATAGCCCCTGCTTATCAAGGGGGAGGGCCTCGGGGAGCGGCTCCCCGCTGGACCTCCAGACATAGCCCCTGCTTATCAAGGGGGAGGGCCTCGGGGAGCGGCTCCCCGCTGGACCTCCAGACATAGCCCCTGCTTATCAAGGGGGAGGGCCTCGGGGAGCGGCTCCCCGCTGGACCTCCAGACATAGCCCCTGCTTATCAAGGGGGAGGGCCTCGGGGAGCGGCTCCCCGCTGGACCTCCAGACATAGCCCCTGCTTATCAAGGGGGAGGGCCTCGGGGAGCGGCTCCCCGCTGGACCTCCAGACATAGCCCCTGCTTATCAAGGGGGAGGGCCTCGGGGAGCGGCTCCCCGCTGGACCTCCAGACATAGCCCCTGCTTATCAAGGGGGAGGGCCTCGGGGAGCGGCTCCCCGCTGGACCTCCAGACATAGCCCCTGCTTATCAAGGGGGAGGGCCTCGGGGAGCGGCTCCCCGCTGGACCTCCAGACATAGCCCCTGCTTATCAAGGGGGAGGGCCTCGGGGAGCGGCTCCCCGCTGGACCTCCAGACATAGCCCCTGCTTATCAAGGGGGAGGGCCTCGGGGAGCGGCTCCCCGCTGGACCTCCAGACATAGCCCCTGCTTATCAAGGGGGAGGGCCTCGGGGAGCGGCTCCCCGCTGGACCTCCAGACATAGCCCCTGCTTATCAAGGGGGAGGGCCTCGGGGAGCGGCTCCCCGCTGGACCTCCAGACATAGCCCCTGCTTATCAAGGGGGAGGGCCTCGGGGAGCGGCTCCCCGCTGGACCTCCAGACATAGCCCCTGCTTATCAAGGGGGAGGGCCTCGGGGAGCGGCTCCCCGCTGGACCTCCAGACATAGCCCCTGCTTATCAAGGGGGAGGGCCTCGGGGAGCGGCTCCCCGCTGGACCTCCAGACATAGCCCCTGCTTATCAAGGGGGAGGGCCTCGGGGAGCGGCTCCCCGCTGGACCTCCAGACATAGCCCCTGCTTATCAAGGGGGAGGGCCTCGGGGAGCGGCTCCCCGCTGGACCTCCAGACATAGCCCCTGCTTATCAAGGGGGAGGGCCTCGGGGAGCGGCTCCCCGCTGGACCTCCAGACATAGCCCCTGCTTATCAAGGGGGAGGGCCTCGGGGAGCGGCTCCCCGCTGGACCTCCAGACATAGCCCCTGCTTATCAAGGGGGAGGGCCTCGGGGAGCGGCTCCCCGCTGGACCTCCAGACATAGCCCCTGCTTATCAAGGGGGAGGGCCTCGGGGAGCGGCTCCCCGCTGGACCTCCAGACATAGCCCCTGCTTATCAAGGGGGAGGGCCTCGGGGAGCGGCTCCCCGCTGGACCTCCAGACATAGCCCCTGCTTATCAAGGGGGAGGGCCTCGGGGAGCGGCTCCCCGCTGGACCTCCAGACATAGCCCCTGCTTATCAAGGGGGAGGGCCTCGGGGAGCGGCTCCCCGCTGGACCTCCAGACATAGCCCCTGCTTATCAAGGGGGAGGGCCTCGGGGAGCGGCTCCCCGCTGGACCTCCAGACATAGCCCCTGCTTATCAAGGGGGAGGGCCTCGGGGAGCGGCTCCCCGCTGGACCTCCAGACATAGCCCCTGCTTATCAAGGGGGAGGGCCTCGGGGAGCGGCTCCCCGCTGGACCTCCAGACATAGCCCCTGCTTATCAAGGGGGAGGGCCTCGGGGAGCGGCTCCCCGCTGGACCTCCAGACATAGCCCCTGCTTATCAAGGGGGAGGGCCTCGGGGAGCGGCTCCCCGCTGGACCTCCAGACATAGCCCCTGCTTATCAAGGGGGAGGGCCTCGGGGAGCGGCTCCCCGCTGGACCTCCAGACATAGCCCCTGCTTATCAAGGGGGAGGGCCTCGGGGAGCGGCTCCCCGCTGGACCTCCAGACATAGCCCCTGCTTATCAAGGGGGAGGGCCTCGGGGAGCGGCTCCCCGCTGGACCTCCAGACATAGCCCCTGCTTATCAAGGGGGAGGGCCTCGGGGAGCGGCTCCCCGCTGGACCTCCAGACATAGCCCCTGCTTATCAAGGGGGAGGGCCTCGGGGAGCGGCTCCCCGCTGGACCTCCAGACATAGCCCCTGCTTATCAAGGGGGAGGGCCTCGGGGAGCGGCTCCCCGCTGGACCTCCAGACATAGCCCCTGCTTATCAAGGGGGAGGGCCTCGGGGAGCGGCTCCCCGCTGGACCTCCAGACATAGCCCCTGCTTATCAAGGGGGAGGGCCTCGGGGAGCGGCTCCCCGCTGGACCTCCAGACATAGCCCCTGCTTATCAAGGGGGAGGGCCTCGGGGAGCGGCTCCCCGCTGGACCTCCAGACATAGCCCCTGCTTATCAAGGGGGAGGGCCTCGGGGAGCGGCTCCCCGCTGGACCTCCAGACATAGCCCCTGCTTATCAAGGGGGAGGGCCTCGGGGAGCGGCTCCCCGCTGGACCTCCAGACATAGCCCCTGCTTATCAAGGGGGAGGGCCTCGGGGAGCGGCTCCCCGCTGGACCTCCAGACATAGCCCCTGCTTATCAAGGGGGAGGGCCTCGGGGAGCGGCTCCCCGCTGGACCTCCAGACATAGCCCCTGCTTATCAAGGGGGAGGGCCTCGGGGAGCGGCTCCCCGCTGGACCTCCAGACATAGCCCCTGCTTATCAAGGGGGAGGGCCTCGGGGAGCGGCTCCCCGCTGGACCTCCAGACATAGCCCCTGCTTATCAAGGGGGAGGGCCTCGGGGAGCGGCTCCCCGCTGGACCTCCAGACATAGCCCCTGCTTATCAAGGGGGAGGGCCTCGGGGAGCGGCTCCCCGCTGGACCTCCAGACGCCACAAAAATCCTCAGCCACAAAAATCCTCAGCCACAAAAATCCTCAGCCACAAAAATCCTCAGCCACAAAAATCCTCAGCCACAAAAATCCTCAGCCACAAAAATCCTCAGCCACAAAAATCCTCAGCCACAAAAATCCTCAGCCACAAAAATCCTCAGCCACAAAAATCCTCAGCCACAAAAATCCTCAGCCACAAAAATCCTCAGCCACAAAAATCCTCAGCCACAAAAATCCTCAGCCACAAAAATCCTCAGCCACAAAAATCCTCAGCCACAAAAATCCTCAGCCACAAAAATCCTCAGCCACAAAAATCCTCAGCCACAAAAATCCTCAGCCACAAAAATCCTCAGCCACAAAAATCCTCAGCCACAAAAATCCTCAGCCACAAAAATCCTCAGCCACAAAAATCCTCAGCCACAAAAATCCTCAGCCACAAAAATCCTCAGCCACAAAAATCCTCAGCCACAAAAATCCTCAGCCACAAAAATCCTCAGCCACAAAAATCCTCAGCCACAAAAATCCTCAGCCACAAAAATCCTCAGCCACAAAAATCCTCAGCCACAAAAATCCTCAGCCACAAAAATCCTCAGCCACAAAAATCCTCAGCCACAAAAATCCTCAGCCACAAAAATCCTCAGCCACAAAAATCCTCAGCCACAAAAATCCTCAGCCACAAAAATCCTCAGCCACAAAAATCCTCAGCCACAAAAATCCTCAGCCACAAAAATCCTCAGCCACAAAAATCCTCAGCCACAAAAATCCTCAGCCACAAAAATCCTCAGCCACAAAAATCCTCAGCCACAAAAATCCTCAGCCACAAAAATCCTCAGCCACAAAAATCCTCAGCCACAAAAATCCTCAGCCACAAAAATCCTCAGCCACAAAAATCCTCAGCCACAAAAATCCTCAGCCACAAAAATCCTCAGCCACAAAAATCCTCAGCCACAAAAATCCTCAGCCACAAAAATCCTCAGCCACAAAAATCCTCAGCCACAAAAATCCTCAGCCACAAAAATCCTCAGCCACAAAAATCCTCAGCCACAAAAATCCTTAGCCAATTTACATTTGGTAATAAAGTAGCAAGAGAACTCCGCAAATATTCATGGTGTAATCTCAATATTTAGAGTTTAATTAAGTCATCGTCAGTATGAGTACATGACTTAGTTAAAGTCGAAATATTAATATTACACAATGAATATTTACGGAGTTTCCTTACTATTTTATTATGTTAAGTTGTTCAGTGGATCAAATAGTTACATTCGATATATTTGCATATTTGATTTCCTAAATAAAAAACACATAAACACAATAAAATGGGTACAAATTGTCTTTATAAAAAACATTTGCCGTATTAGTTATTTACATTTGGTATATTTGCATATTTTATGGTCTGAATTCTTTCTTCAGTTTGTCTTTTTCGATGTTCAGAGTGATTTACATTAAATAAAGTCACCATATGCAACAAGTCTGCGTTTTGGGGGCAACAGTCATTAGAACGTTGCAATCCGAAGGATACTTGAAAGGAATAGTATATCACATTATGAATTGTCATCCCTCACTTTTACTGCAGAATAAAAACTTCATCCGTCCATCTTTGTTGCATCCAATGGCTTCGTCATGTTGGGGGTCCATATTAGAAATTCCGATAGCGGTCATTTAATCTTACTGGTATTAAGTTGCGATTTCTGATCTCTCCTCAGCAGGAAATCCGCTGTAATAATTCTGCAATAAAGTAGATAAAAGAGATTGACATGCATATCAAGCAAAAAAAAAAAAGGGGTATATTTTCATTAAAGCAGACACAAAAGTAATACCTAGTTTATAATACAGAAAACCGCCAACTGTTTTAATGTAAACAGTATTCTGGATTTTAGCAGAGAGTGAGTCTTGAAAAAGAAGAGACCGGGCAAGTTGGAATTATCCATTGTTATTGAGATTAGTAGAAAAATAAAACGGGATCAATCTCTAACTAACAGGTCCATTCTCAGTCAGTAAACAAAGCAGACAAAGGATTCCCCAATTGAAAAACTCACTATTCAGCTTTAATTGGGAGCTAGGAAAATCACCAATGGCAATCTAGAAACATCTATATAAAAACAGTAGGTTATGAGATGGAGTTTTTAACCTTGTTGTTTGTTGGTTGTAGGTTATGGAGTTTCTAACCATGTTTGTAGGTTGTGAGATGGGGTTTCTAACCATGTTGTTTGTAGGTTGTGAGATGGAGTTTATGGCCGTTTTGTTTGTTGTTACATAGTTTTATCTGTGCCGGGGGGGGGGGGGGGGGACAAAATTTATGGTGCTCAATCTCGGTCTACCGATGTCCTTGCCATAGTTAAGATGCGTAGCCATTGTCAAAGTGTTAAAAAAGGATTCCAGAAAATTCTACTGACCAAGGCTAAGCTCCGGTCAGTCGTCAACCTTATGAAATATTATAGGTTTGGTTTGTTACAACAAGTAATGGGGTATAAAAGGCCTAAATGATATACCTCATTAAAAATTTGTCTCCATGGTTCAGCTTGAATAAATTTGACTTCATAGACTTATATAAAAAAAAGGTATTTAACATCTGAAAAAACACAAAAAGCGGTGTTAGATATTTGTTTGTCGCATCCCATTTCTAAGTTCCACGTGGACAGGATTGACAAACACGGGGATAAATTACCTAGTTGGATTGAGGCAACCTCAAATGTTGGCCAACGAAGCTGAACGCACTGGAAAACAGAATAGGGAAGTGGAGAAATTTGAAAACGACCACATATTAGAGGTCTACTTAATTTGATAACTTATTCCAGAGGATGTCTAGACACGTTTATAGGCCTACAGTACAGACACATTAAAGTGGCATGAGCTGCCAAAATTCACACTTTTTCATTGTTTCTGATCGTCACGACAGTAAGAGGCTTTGAAGGCCATCGAAAAACTAAATGATTGGCGTTGGAATGAGGAAAATCCACACAGTATGTGGCCTGTACGAACCGAAAACGTGTTCGAAAAGTAAACAAAATTTCAATAACCGGGACGACCATTCATTCATTCTAAGCCAAAGTTAGTTCAAAACAATACTTTATCGTACATTTGCGAGACTAGAAGCACTAAAAAGCTTAGGAATTATACGTCTTGAGAAAAATAGCCAATATTTTTAACATTCTGTTTTAAGGTCAAAATATCAACATTTTGGCAGCTCATGCCACTTTAAGCTAAATATCATTTTATACCCTAGCTAAGCTGTCCAAAATGTACTAGGAGTAGATACTAAAAGTGGTATTATCTGTCAAAAATTTCGAACAAAATCAGTCTCATAAAAAACTCCCATTTTATTGACGCTTTTAAATTGTTTGATATACTTTGACAACATCATTGCAATCACTAACTTCATATTGGACGTTGGTAGAACTGAAGGCAATCAAACCAAACAACAAATAGGAAAACATTTTTCATGAAGGTTAAATAAAACGATCAATACGACAAAAAATAATGGACTGTACTTACACGATGAGAATTACTCCGTTCCTAGGTAAGACATATGTGCGCAATGGAACTCTTATGTGGACTGGGCTCTAGATCTTGCAAATTAGACATAGCAGCATAAACCATCAGGGTTTAATGCCATCCGTGAAAAACGTCCCAGAGACTGTTTATTTCTGGAAGTCCTTACATTTCTATATATACCTGAACAGTACGCTTTATTTACATAATGGACCATGACGAAAATTTGTGTGGTCTTGCACGAGAGACGGTAACAATGGATACAGGGGAAGGGGGTAGGGGTGGACGACTATCCATACCTAGAAAATCATGTGTTTGAACACAGCAAGTTATGCTGTGCTAGCTCTCACTGTTCTCTCTGCTGTACACCCGTATAAACACAACATGTGAGGCAGTCAGTACGGACTAGAACAAGGCCAATTTTTATGAATGTGATCGACTATCACAATTAAATAAACGAAAACATTCCCGTTGTATGTAGAGTCCGATATGTATAGTGTATTTTTATGAATGTGATCGACTATCACAATTAAATAAACGAAAACGTTTCCGTTGTATGTATATCCCGCTATGTATAGTGCATTTTGATGTATGTGATCGACTATCAAAATTAAATAAAAGAAAACATTTCGTTTGTATGTACATACTGACATGTTTAGTGTATTTTGATGAATGTGATCGACTATCAAAATTAAATAAACGCAAACGTTTCCGTTGTATGTACATCCCGCTATGTATAGTGCATTTTGACGTATGTGATCGACTATCACAATTAAATAAAAGAAAACATTTCGTTTGTATGTACATACTGACATGTATAGTGTATTTTGATGTCCCTGATCGACTATCACCATTAAATAAACAAAACATTCCCGTTGTATGTGGAGATATGTATGGAGATATGTATATGGCATTTTGATGAAAGCGATCGACTATCACAATTAAAGGGGCATGAGCTGCCAAATTGTTGATATTTTGACGATAAAACAGAATGTTGAAATTATCGGCTATTTTTCTCAAGACGAACAATTCAGAGGCTTTTTAGTGCTTCTAGTCTGGAAAATGTACGATAAAGTATTGTTTTGAACAAGAATTAATGAATGGTCGTCCCGGTTATTTAAATTTTGTGTACTTTTCGAACACGTTTTCGGTTCGTTCAGGCCACATACTGTATGGATTTTCCTCATTCCAACAACAATTATTTAGTTTCTCGATGGCCTTCAAAGCCTTTTAAAAACGATCCACCAATATTTATGTTTTAAACGTTAATAGATAATAACAAGCTGGTATACACACTAGTATATTCAATAAATGTTGTATAAATTCGCGCCAAGGGATTTGCCGAAAACTTGAGAATGCATCTCCAGGTTTGCCCTTAAATGATGGGCAACTTGATTCTTACGACCTCAATTAACTAATGAACCAAATGTTGGAATAAATATGTGAGCAAGTATCACATGCTATCAAACACGACTGCGGTTTAGAAAAGTATGTCGCGAAAAATTCTGAAGATGTTAAACAGCACAACAGACTTTCTGTTCAGCTCTTTCAAGTCTTTTAGAGTCAAAATTTCAACACAAAAAGGGGGGCCTCGATACGGCACGGGCTCGAATCCAACTCCGAGCCAAAAATTCCTGAGTTGATTTTTCACTCGATGGCCGAATGTGGAGGAGTTGCCAGGCGCGCTTCGGATCGCGTGTTCCCTCCAGGCAAATAGCCCTCCGCCACTAAATCTTGAAAAGCCGCCATACAAGTGAAATAATCTTGAGTGCGGCGTAAAACACCAAGTAATCAACAAACAATTGTGTATATAGTTTTGTACTCTACTTTGGAGAGCTCTGTTTCTGTCAGGTAAATATTTTAGCGGTGGAATTCAGAACTAACTGTGTCATTATATAGGGCATATCTGGGAGGGCACATGTGGGCTACTAAGTTTGGTTGCTCTAGATTGAAGGTTGTATAGACCCAGCTCCCTATTCGGAGGCGCACTCCCTATTCACCCCCTAGTGGTGGCATTCCGAACTAACGGTGTCATTCGGGGCATGTCTGGGAGTGCACATGTACTAAGTTTGGTTGCTCTAGATTGAATATTAAAGGCTACATAGACCCAGCTCCTTATTGGGAGGCGCGGTTCCTATTCGCCCCCTAGCGGTGGAATTCAGAACTCATTCTGAAGGGCATATTTCGGAGTGCACATGTTCTGAGTATGGTAAAGATTTATGTATTATAATGTTAGAAATTACGGTTTTTTCAATAAGGAGCCAATGGGGAGACAATATAGAAGTTGAATAAGGAACGAATCGGGAACCAGGAACCGGGAGCTTACTTCACACACATTTGAATTATAGGTTCCAGAAGTCTTCTCACAACACTCATAAGACGTCCGAATTGTTCCATGTAGGCTACAGCTGAGGCCGCTCCTTGTACAAGATGTTTCTTGCTGAATAAGCTGTAGGCCTATCAGGAGGCCTCCTTACTCTAGTTTTGCCACCAACAGCATGCAGGATATTAAATTCCATCCCTGTCTATGTCTACTCTCTGTCTGCAGAATAAGTCGATCGTGATTGTCTGCGATTTTGATTGCATAGACTTCTGATCCTCCGTCCCGGAGTCCTGAGACGATTTCAAACTACTTGGCGTGGGCTCCATGAGACCACAACGTCTTACATTTGTGATCTGATCACAACAATAGGTCGAAAGACGTTTAAATCGAAAAAAAATTGTGGTTCGGAGGAGGGATATTGTTTGATTGATTGATGTTTTTTACGCCGCACTCAAGATTATTTCACTTATATGACGGTGTTGCCAGGTTTAGTGGGGGGAAACCGGGCTCATTGCCTGGAAGAAACTCCCGACCTTCATCGAGTACCTGACAACTCCTCCACATACAGCGAGCGAGTGAAAAATCATTGAGGAATTTTTCGATTTGTATTTGGTGTGAGTGTGATTCGAACCCGCGCCGCATCGATGGAATGTCTGTGTGGGACTGAGGGACGATCACTCTAACCCACTGGACCACCGAGGCCCCATGATATTGTTTGAAGTGACCACTCTGTAGCGACAACCTTGTCTGCACACAGTCACATGTACTATTCAGTGCAGATTAATTGTCATGCGTGAATGTATCCCTCCTATGACATCCTTATAAGGGCATGAGCTGCCTAAATTCACACTTTTTACATAATTTCTCAGCGTCACGACATTAATGGTGTGTTTCCACGGACATGCGTTAACGGATGCGATTTCCCCCAAGGAATGGGAACTACAGAAATACGCTATAGTGTTTCCACGGTCAGTCCGATAGTTTTTAACGCACGCGTTAACGGACGGAGAATGGAGCTTGTCCCATTTTTAACGCATCAGACGAAGTAACGGACGAGGGATTTCGCTAATCATGACGTCATTTAAGGGGTTTTCCGACCCTGATATCCTTTTGCTGTCAGATAGAAATCCACAGAAACACTGAGTGAGTTTGTTTACTCATTTTTACTGACTTGTGTTTGTGCTGTAAATGTATTTTGTATGAAAAAAGCTATGTAGATGTCCAATTATTCACATTCTTTCCCCAAACCGAAAAAAAATGTTGCCATATGACCGTAACCGTAACCATATGACAGATCGCACTATCGATCGCATGCGTTAACGCAAGTCCGTGGAAACACTTCATCTTATCCGTTAAACAATCGCATCCGTCAACGCACGCGTTAACGCAAGTCCGTGGAAACACACCATTAGAGGCTTTGAAGGTCATCGGAAAACTAAATGATTGGCGTTGAAATGAGGAAAATCCATACAGTATGTGGCCTGTACAACCGAAAACGTGTTCGAAAAGTAAACAAAATTTAAATAACCGGGACGATCATTCATTCATTCTAAGCCAGAGTTAGTTCAAAACAATACTTTATCGTACATTTTCGAGATTAGAAGCACTGAAAAGCTTCTGAATAATACGTCTTGAGAAAAATAGCCAATAATTGCAACATTCTGTTTAAATGTCAAAATATCAACATTTTGGCAGCTCATGTCACTTTAAGGAACCGGTCTATTGTTACAGACTGAGCATATATGTACCTTATGGGCGAATAGTGTGTGGGTAACCATTTCCGACGTAACTTTGCGCCTGTTCATAGACCTACTCCCCAAGAACTCAATGATCCCGACTTTTGTCAGATTGGCCTACGCCCCTGAAGGCAAGTCTATAACAATACACGTAAGCCAGTAGTTTCGGCAAGTACAGGTAGCGTTAAAAGGGGAGATAACAAAAAATCACTTTAGGGTTCAGAAGAAGCGCACTAACTTTTCCTTTCCAACGATACCAAACACATATTTTGCGATTTTTTTAAGTGAACAGTGAAGTTAATAAAATTTCACAATAAGATAAACAAATTGGTCACCTTTCAAAATCTCCCATTTAAGCCTAGGTTAAATTTATCCTCTTCAAGGCCTTCGTAATTCACCAATATGGCAGGCAGACCATTTTTTGTTAGTCACATTTTCCTCAAAGCCTCTTTTGTAATTCAATATAAGTTTCGTGAAACTGAAAGCAATTTGCTGGACATAGGAATACTTTGTAGACAGTGAAATTAACCTGGGTTTTAATGGGAGATTGTGAAAGTTGACCAATTTGATTTATGTGTGTAACATAATACGGTATTTAAAAACTGCATCAGGTCCCATGAAAAAATCGCAAAAATATGTGTTTGGTACCGTTGGAAAGGATTTTCCATAAAGTATTTTTTTTTGTTTTCTTCTCCTTTAATGTGAGACCCGAAAAGGTTGGTCATTCATTTAAAAGGCATTTTTGTATCAGTGAGTGCATTTTTCTCGGAAGAAAGAAGGGACCGGCTCGGCGGCTGTATATGCTAATCGTAGATTTACCTTTTTAAAATGGCAACCATTCTACAATCCTGGAGCTCCTAGCGCATTGTAGGATTGTAAGCCAGCAACTTTCACAAATAGGGCCTAGGGGCTACTTAGCTTTGGGTCCATTACCAGCCCTGATAGCTCAGTTGGTAGAGCGTCCGCTTCAGGGCTGGGGGATTCAGGTTCAAGCCTGAGTCGAGTCAGACCAAAGACCTAAACAGTGGGAGCTGCTGCTGCTTCGCTTGGCGCTCAGGAATAGGAGTTAGAGCAGCAACTGGTTGACCCGGTGTCAGTATAATGTGACTGTGTGAGGGGGGCTTACTGGTTGTCTTCGGTGAGGCAGCACCAAATAAAAGAGCAGTGTAAATCTGCCCTGCCACAAGGAGACAACGTCTTCGTATGACTAAAATACTGTTAAGCAGGACGTAAAACCCAAATCACTCACTAAATCCATAAAATCAGCATTCAAAAGATATCCCGACCAAGACCACCGTCGTCCGGACAAAGACATTTTAGAATTGTTTGAACTTAGCTTAAAAGATAATGATTTTGAATTCAATGCGGAGCAAATGAATGGGCTATGGGGAAACGTTTTAGTCCTAACTTTGCCTCTATTTTTATGGCTGAGTGGGAGAGTGATATTCTTCACAAATGTCACAAAAAACCTTTCATTTACCTTCGGTATCTGGATGACATTTTCATCATTTGGCAGCATACATTGGAAGACCTTCATGTTTTGATTGATACTCTTAATTCTCACGACCCCAGCATTAAACTACAGCCTACTATCACACTTAATCACACTTCTGTGGATTTTTTTAATGTAACTATTTACAAGAATCATACATATCATACAACTGGGTATCTATAGATTACAAAGTATTCTTCAAACCTACTGACACGCATCAGCTGCTACATGTTGTGTCCTAGGCCTACCATCTTCCCCACACTTTCAAGGGAGTCATTAAATCTAAGATTTTTAGATTCTACAGAAACTGTTGTTCTTTAGATTTTTTTAATCAAGCTTGTTCTTTTTAAAGCACTTCTCCCTATGGGGTATTCTCTTAGGTTACTCCGAAGGATCAGATCTGACACATTAAGACAAATCACTTCTACCCCTTCAGCCCCCGACACGCTCGCTTCTCCTTCACGTGTGTACCATTACCGCCCAACATTTTTGTCATATACATCAATGAAATGCCTAGGCTAAAGACGTGAGGCAAACTCGATGTATACGTGCCAGGGGGTCGTTTCACGAAGCCGTTTCACAGTGCGATCAAAACGCAGTTGCCATCACGTCGTATCTCCACTATGGTATCCATTGGCAACTACGCCTCGTTTGCGATGCGACTGCTTTGCTTTGTGCGGAATTAACCTTTTTCGGAGAACAATCTCGCGACAAATATCAAATGACAGAGGATCTTAATTGCGATTCCTCTAATATCGTGTAGGCCCCTATGTTATCACGTGCAAAAAATGCCACAAACAATACGTCGGAGAAACTCAGAATTCTCTACGACAAAGAACAGCCAACCATTTATCTAGTATTAGAATTAAACATGATGTGCCCGTGGCACAACATTTCAACACTCTAGGTCATTCGGTCAAGGACCGTTTTGAGATACCAAGCACACACGTTTGGAAAGGGGAAGTTTTTGGATTCAAACATTACAAACTATGTAGCCTATCCTTTGGGTTTGAACTTGGACCCGGGAAGATGTCGTGAAAAAAATATAATAGGCTACCATTTGTGTTTCAGTATAACAAGGCCAGCATCGCTATGGCCAAGATTATAGAGGAATACAAACTGCTTTAAAGTAAAATTGCTCGACCACTCTGATAACTTCGGGGATTTACGTGCGTGAAATACCCTCTGGTAGACTGCAGGTCATTTTGAATGTGGCGACCAAAAAGTTAGTCGTGTAACGTACAATTTCCATATCCTCTTCAGGGCCCATCGAAAGTGTCCTCGTGATAATGTAAGGGACCGAAATACTCTGTTTGTTAACTTTCAGGCGCGATCAGTTTTATAATTGAAGTATTGGTTGATTGATTGATTGTTTGGTGTTTTACGCCGCGCTCAAGATTATTTCACTTATATGGCGGCGTTGTCAGTTTTATTGTGGGAGGAAACCGGGCTCTATGCCCGGAGGAAACCCACGACCTTCCGTTGGTATGTTCCGAGTGGTGAAATACCCACTCTGATAACTTCGGGGATTTACGTGCGTAAAATATCCTCTGATAGACTGCATGTCATTTTGAATTTGGCGACCAAAAAGGTAGCCGTGAAGCTTACAATTCCCAAATCCCTTTGAGGGCCCCACACAAGTGACCCGTGATAGTGTAAGGGGCCGAAACACTCGGTTTGTTAACTTTTAGCCTCGATCAGTTATATAATTGAAGCATTGGAGGATTCCTGATATGTACCGAAACTGCGTCTGTCTTCAACATGTGGTTTACCGGACTAAATAAAATATATACACAAATATCTTTCTAAGTGATATTAGCATTTAATAAATTCATAATTATTTTTCTTTTCTTTTTTCGTCTGTAGTAAAACATTTTGATATTTACTTTCGACGCCATTTTTATTCAGCCCCAAAATACGGTGATTTACCATTTTAGCGTATAAAAAGCGCAGACTGTCCGAGGCCAGTCGGAACACCCTTCGGCTATCTTCGCTCTTTACCGGTCGGCTTTGACACGCCTCGGGCAGTCTGCGCTCTTTATACGGTAAATCACCGTATTTTTGGGCTGAATAAAAATGGCGTCGAAAGCAAATATCAAAATGTTTTACTACAGATGAAAAAATAAATTAATAATAATTATAGATTTATTAAATGCTAATAAAAGAGTCTGCGCTCTTTATACGGTAAATCACCGTTTTTTTGGGCTGAATAAAAATGGCGTCGAAAGCAAATATCAAAATGTTTTACTACAGATGAAAAAATAAATTAATAATAATTATAGATTTATTAAATGCTAATATCATTTAGAAAGATATTTGTTTATATATTTTATTTAGCCCAGTAAAACACATGTTGCAGACAGACGCAGTTTCGGTACATATCAGGAATCCTCCAATGCTTCAATTATATAACCGAGGCTGAAAGTTAACAAACCGAGTGTTTCGGTCGCTTACATTATCACGAAGACACTTTTGTGGGGCCCCCAAGGAGGATTTGGGAATTGTACTATTCACGGCTACCCAATTGGTCGCCAAATTCAAAATGACCTGCAGTCTATCAGAGGGTATTTCACGTACGTAAATCCCAGAAGTTTCAGAGTGTGTCCGAGGCCACTCTGAAACTTCGGGGATTTACGTGCGTGAAATACCCTCTGATAGACTGCAGGTCATTTTGAATATGGCGACCAAATAGGTAGCCGTGAAGCGTACAATTCCCAAATCCCCTTGAGGGCCCCACACAAGTGTCCCGTGATAATGTAAGGGACCGAAACACTCGGTTTGTTAACTTTCAGCCTCGAGAAGTTATATAATTGAAGCATTGGAGGATTCCTGATATGTACCGAAACTGCGTCTGTCTACAACATGTGGTTTACCGGACTAAATAAAATATATACACAAATATCTTTCTAAGCGATATTAGCATTTAATAAATTTATAATTATTTTTATTTTCTATTTTCGTCTGTAGTAAAACATTTTGAAATTTACTTTGGACGCCATTTTTATTCAGCCCAAAAATACGGTGATTTACCATTTTAGCGTATAAAAAGCGCAGACTGTCCGAGGCCAGTCGGAACACCCTTCGGCTATCTTCGCTCTTTACCGGTCGGCTTTGACACGCCTCGGGCAGTCTGCGCTCTTTATACGGTAAATCACCGTATTTTTGGGCTGAATAAAAATGGCGTCGAAAGCAAATATCAAAATGTTTTACTACAGATGAAAAAATAAATTAATAATAATTATAGATTTATTAAATGCTAATAAAAGAGTCTGCGCTCTTTATACGGTAAATCACCGTATTTTTGGGCTGAATAAAAATGGCGTCGAAAGCAAATATCAAAATGTTTTACTACAGATGAAAAAATAAATTAATAATAATTATAGATTTATTAAATGCTAATATCATTTAGAAAGATATTTGTTTATATATTTTATTTAGCCCAGTAAAACACATGTTGCAGACAGACGCAGTTTCGGTACATATCAGGA
The DNA here is from genome assembly GCA_963971465.1 of Lepidochitona cinerea. Lineage (NCBI taxonomy): Eukaryota > Metazoa > Mollusca > Polyplacophora > Chitonida > Tonicellidae > Lepidochitona > Lepidochitona cinerea. The sequence continues at coordinate 22,592,144 of OZ020563.1, read as the reverse complement.
ATCCTCCAATGCTTCAATTATATAACCGAGGCTGAAAGTTAACAAACCGAGTGTTTCGGTCGCTTACATTATCACGGAGACACTTTTGTGGGGCCCCCAAGGAGGATTTGGGAATTGTACTATTCACGGCTACCCAATTGGTCGCCAAATTCAAAATGACCTGCAGTCTATCAGAGGGTATTTCACGTACGTAAATCCCAGAAGTTTCAGAGTGTGTCCGAGGCCACTCTGAAACTTCGGGGATTTACGTGCGTGAAATACCCTCTGATAGACTGCAGGTCATTTTGAATATGGCGACCAAATAGGTAGCCGTGAAGCGTACAATTCCCAAATCCCCTTGAGGGCCCCACACAAGTGTCCCGTGATAATGTAAGGGACCGAAACACTCGGTTTGTTAACTTTCAGCCTCGAGAAGTTATATAATTGAAGCATTGGAGGATTCCTGATATGTACCGAAACTGCGTCTGTCTACAACATGTGGTTTACCGGACTAAATAAAATATATACACAAATATCTTTCTAAGCGATATTAGCATTTAATAAATTTATAATTATTTTTATTTTCTATTTTCGTCTGTAGTAAAACATTTTGAAATTTACTTTGGACGCCATTTTTATTCAGCCCAAAAATACGGTGATTCACCGTATAAAAAGCGCAGACTGTCCGAGGCGTGTCAAAGCCGACCGGTAGCGAGCGAAAATAGCCGAAGGATGCTCCGAGTGTGTCCGAGGCCAATCTCATTCTCGCGAGATCCACTGCTACTACGTGAACGCGACGGACCTCTCAGGCCGTTCCAAGCCATTTTACCCAAAATTTGGGTAATCAAACTTACTTCCAAAATTGATTTGTACGTGATCTTTACCTGATTCTTTATGTTGGCTTGTATTTCGTTTTTGGTACACGCCCTTAAGTTTTGAATTATCGTTGAGGAAATACAGGGACTATATTTCTACCCTCCGCGATTGTGAACAGGCCAGCCTACAACATGCTATTTTGTATGTCTACGTCATGTGATCGTAGTGAGAGTATTTCTCCGCAGCTCTGGCAAAAGGGGATTCCCCTTAGCAGAGTAAGGCAAATGGCTTGGAACGGCCTGAGAGGTCCGTCGCGTTCACGTAGTAGCAGGGGATCTCGCGAGAATCAGATTGTGTCCGAGGCGTGTCAAAACCGACCGGTAGCGAGCGAAGATAGCCGAAGGGAGTTCCGAGTGGTGAAATACCTTCTGATAGACTGCAGCACTCGGAACATCCTTCGGCTATCTTCGCTCGCTACCGGTCGGCTTTGACACGCCTCGGACAGTCTGCACCAATGAACTATATGCGTGGAATGGACACTTCTCATTGGCTGGTTTGGATCGGACTTTGTAAAATGTGCCGCCATTGACAGTTGATAAGCGCGTGCAGAACAGATCTGTATGGACGCTCTACTATCTCCTGGTAATGGCGGCATTCGAAGCATAGCAAGCACCACGCGATCTCCCTTCCACGCATATAGTTCATTGGTCTGCACTTTCTATACGGCAAATCACCGTATTTTTGGGCTGAATAAAAATGGCGTCGAAAGTAAATATCAAAATGTTTTACTACAGACGAAAAAATAAAATAAAAATAATTATAATTTTATTAAACGCTAATTTCAGTTAGAAAGATATTTGTTTATATATTATATTTAGCCCGGTAAAGCACATGTTGTGTAACGCAAAGAAGAGACGCAGTTTCGGTACTTTCCAGGAATCCTCCAATACTTCAATTATAAAACTGATCGCGCCTGAAAGTTAACAAACAGAGTATTTCGGCCCCCTTACATTATCACGAGGACACTTTCGATGGGGCCTGAAGAGGATATGGAAATTGTACGTTACACGGCTACCTTTTTGGTAGCCACATTCAAAATGACCTGCAGTCTATCAGAAGGGTTTTTTTTCACGCACGTAAATCCCCGAAGTTTCAGAGTGAGACTGCAGGTCATTTTGAATATGGCGACCAAATAGGTAGCCGTGAAGCGTACAATTTCCAAATCTTCTTGAGGACCCCACAAAAGTGTCCCCGTGATAATGTAAGGGACCGAAACACTCGGTTTGTTAACTTATACATAGCCGGTAGCGAGCGAAGATAGCCGAAGTGAGTTCCGAGTGGCCGAGCACTTCAGTGAGTTTGTAAGAGTCTTCTCCCTTTCGACCCTGTTACCTCCCCTGATTATATGTCCTGTTGCTATGCGTCGCTATGGGGATGGCGCCGCCATTGTTATAAACAATATAGGTCCCAGGTTGAACATTACACGCTTCACACACTGATCGAATACGGTAAATCACTTAGTGTTTCAATTCGGTGATTTCGTTTGCTTATTGGAAAATGTCGACAGACTATCTGACCCCCTATACCCACACCAAGACTGGTGATTTGGGCGTGCAGAGGGAGACGATGTTAGCGAACGAGCTGCTGCTAAACGTAAGTACAACAACAACTATATATCATAAAGTAGTCGAACAGTTTGATTTCTATTAATGGAATTTTAAAATCCCCTTACTTAAGTTCGAATATATGCCACTTACTTTGTGGAATTCAGCTAGGTAATTATTCATTCAGGCAACGGTCTTGTCTTTAGAAAGATAATTCATTAAGATTAAACGCATACAGTCAACTGTCAGGTACCTCATTGTTTATGTTTGGATACTTATCCGTCTACTGGTCGGCCAATAAATGTCAGAAATTATTAAATAACGGAGAAAGACCTTTACTTAAGTAAAGTAGTCTAAAGAGTTTAGTGTAATACCATTTCAAAATTCAGATTAATAATAATAATTTTATCAATATTACAAATAATAATTTATGTATTAGGCCTATTAGATTTATAAGCCTAGTGGAATGAAATAGCATGCTTCCTATCGTAATCAAATAGTAATTGGTGTGAATATAGAACTGTATGCTGTTATTATGAATAAATGACCTTCGCTAGCCCAAAATATGTTCTTACTTTTACTACAGTTTAGATTTAGCATTTCCCTTCAGAAAAAAAAAGAAGAAATGTATAATTTTTGAAAAGTAACTACATTCTACATTAGTATGTAGCCTTGTAGCCTGTAGGTATTATGTGAATCTAGCTATTTAATTTCAATTTTCAAACAAGATGATTTCTGATGTTATGTTACAGCCTGAATTGGGACGTCCTCGCAGGCGAGGTTATTTATACCCCGGATATGGTTCCACTTATGGTCGTCCTAACCTGGCCTTTGATGGCGGTGCCCCAGAAGGTAGGTAATCATTACAGGGTGGTAAATATCCAGAAATAGATACAGTTAAACTTTGATAACATCCATAAAAATACTTAAAACATCCAATGTTAATGACCCTCAATCTAATTAAAAACAAACAGAAGTACATGTATGTCCTTTCAGTGGCTTATCTGGGTCACCATTTGCTCCGCTTGAAGATGACGTGATGTTGCAGTAGCTATTTTTAGATCAATAGTGATGTATTTTTACCACTCTCTACTGTATTATGGTAGATTTAGGTAAAAAAAAACATGGCGATAAACTTAGTTTGGAATATGTAGGTCAGTGATTCAACCTCACATCATTTCTTACCGAAGCCATTGGCTAAATTGCATCGAAAGACTACTCTTTAACGCATCGCGATTTCATTCACCATTGATTGGATAAAACTAACGGAAAAGATGGTTGCGGCCCAGTGAGTCGCCAATGGAACTTGTTCTCTATTATACTGCTACATTCAAATTTCAATTATTTGCTTACAAGGGGATAAAACATTCATTGGACAATTGTTTTAGGCTACCTGAACTCTTCCCTTTAACATACATAATCATGCCTATTGACTGCCTTAAACAGAGAACATTTAGACTTGACTATTTAACCGACCCTGAGTGCTATTACAGTCAGCTGTAACTTTATACCATTGTCTAGAAGTTGGTCCCATGGTGAAGATCGTCTACTGTTTCATTGCTCTGACATGGCTAACCAATAATTACTAAAAGCCAGCTAGCATAATAATTATGAACCAAATTATCACAAACTTCCTGACCCACATAATTCACCTATTAAAAACATCTGATCCCACAGCCTGTGGGTATTGTCAACTTTAGTCTGAAGCTAGCTTGTTTGTATTTGTATAACAACTAAATATATGTTGAAACAAAACGGTCTTCTAATTAGCTCCTGGGTTGGCAAATTTTCCGTAACTACTACGTAAAACTCAGCAAAAGTGATGTCATACATGTACATGACCTTTGATGTCAACATGCTCAATTCAAGTCAGAGGTCGTTGATGAAAGATCCTACACAATGGTACAGAGTTAATAAATTTCCATAACCGTAATCAAGTTGCAATTATGGCAGTGAATTTAAGTTACATGTACATGATGTAACTTTTAAACCAAACAACTCTGACATGTTGTAAAATAAATTTAACACAAAAAGGATACACTAGTCATATTGATAGTTGGTCATTATATATGCAAACAGTTCACCTATCAGTTTGACAATAAATACCGTAGGTCAGTTACTATTTTATGTATAAACAGGGTTATTAAAATTAGGATAAAACTTTCGAACAATCAGAAATATATGTTTGCATGATGGTTGTGAACAATATTTTATGCTTGTTTTTTTGTTTTATACAGCCTTACGTGGATGGGCTGGTAAAGATTCGTCAACTTTACCATTCAAAAAGAATGAACAATCAGCAGATAGAGATTTCATGGCATTAAATGTTGCAGCTGTACAGAGAGGCTTGATAACAGCCCCAGAACACTACATGTTCCGTGCAACCCACGATATTCGTAAAAAAGTCACTGACACAGATAAAAGGAAATATCAAACCAGACGCCTCCCCCCTTCAATGGTCTATGGCACTTCAACAAGGTTGGTAATTAACATGATTTAGGTTATTCATCTGGTATGAGCTTTAAAAATATGGAATTTTTTTTCAATTACGATTTTCAAGAATCTAAATGCAAACAAAAGTTTGGTTTATCAATCAAGAGACAGAATTCAAATATCCGCATGAGTTTTCCAGCCCATAAAATTTCGGTGTCAGTCAGAAACATTGAATCCGTTCCGTATATTGAAATGCTGAGAACCAACCAGTACCGATTCTAGTTTTGTTATACATCGTACCATACGTACCATATACTGGCTTTCATTCGGGGAAACAGATTTCCGTTTCCGTAGTTTTAGAACAACAGTAACAACAGGCTACCGGAAATGATCGTTGCCATGAAATCCTATGGCCTGGTTTTCAAATTTTTGGTTTTGGCAATCCCCATATTGTGTAGAGCAATAGAAACTTACTCTAACATAAGTCTTCCATAGATGGCTTATGAGTCCAAAGAACTTGATCGCCCAATGTGGAACAGTTTTCAGGTACTGGGTACCATGCAACTGTTAGGTATTTGAGTACCCGTATTTCTTCTAAAGATTCAGCCAGTTTTTCCTCATAAGGATTTGACCATTAGAAAAGAAATACCGTATGCTAAATGTGGCCAGAAAAATTTGTCCATTAGAGGGAATTTAAGGCAATATGACCTACCGTGCAGTGTGTGAAAATGGTTATCCTTAAACACAACTCCATGTCTCAATTTTTGTGTGACTCAATGGAAAATTTAGGCCATTAGAATGGCTGAATATTTAGAAGAAATAAGGTACTTACAGTGACCTCAGTTTCTTTCCCCGCTAAAGATGCAATATAAATATGAAGAAATCCTGAACAGTGATGAGTGCAACATAATACATAAATCACTCAATGAATTAATAATTTTAACAAAATGTTATGAATGAGGTATCAACAAAAAGCTCCTACTTCCCGCACATTGAAATTAACTAGCAGAAATGTTCTGTTTTAACAAAAATACTACAGATTATGAGATACAGTTGTTGTTTGTTGTTTTACGCTGCGCTCAAGATTATTTCAAGTTATATGGCGACGTTGCCAGTTTTATTGTGGGAGGAAACCGGGCTATATCTGCCCGGAGGAAACCCACAACCTTCCGCTTGTAACTGGCAACCATCCCACATAGGTCGTTTGAGTGAAAACCCAGTCAGAAAATTTTCCAGTTTTTGGACTGAGTGGGATTCGAACCCGCGGCCCATGAGAGGCCCTATGAGATACAGAGATAGTCTTATACAATTGTAACACCGTTTTGTACAGACATGCATTCTGACTGTTATTAATTAATTGTTTACTTAGTTCATTTAATTTGATATAACATGATTTTTACTTTTACAAAAGTACAGTAAACTGGTGCGGAAAATCTACATTCAGATGCATCCTTAGTTTTAACCTAGATGATGGGGATATAAAGATTGGTTGATACAGTATTTGAATTTGATAGCATAGCTTTAAATTTCACTTCAAAGGACAAACTATAAACTTAATCTGCAAAATAATTGTATACATGTATATTGCATTAAAGTGTAGGAATGGTCCTTTTTTTTATTATTGATAAAATATTGAATGATTATATGAAAAAGCTATATTAATATTACATGACAGATATGTCAAATGGTCACAGAAAAAAGGCCATTCCTCCACCTACATCTAACTACTTTACAAAATAATGGGAAATAATAAGAGATCATTTTCAAGGGACGCAACTCTTACTGCCTTATTTGCTCCGTTAACAACAGCACTGCCGTACCTCTGGGCCCTGTTTTACAAAGGTGGTGTAAGTTACGTCTGACGTAAATCAGTGTTAAAACTATAGGCACTTACACCCTAGACGCAATCTGTCCATGTTGTAGGCCTATGCGCAAATTTACGCCAGCTTTGTAAAACAGGGCCCAGGATACTCAACTGTAGACAACTTTGATAATGCATCAATATAGTAACCTGGCACCAAAGCTTAACGTTGTATTGTTTGTTTGAGATTACAGAAATATTTGGTGACTGTGTATAGTGTCGCGAGCTGCCAAAATGTTGATATTTTTCCATTCAGACAAAATTTTGAAATCATGGGCTATTTTTCGCAACAATTAAGTACATATTGTATATAAAAATCTTACTGCAAGTATGCAAATACTAACCTTCTTAAACGTACTTGACTCTTGAAGTTGGTATAGCCTGTCAAGGTAAATATAAAAATTATATATATTTTTTTTGTACAAAAAAATCCTGAGCAGCCAACATTTTGTTTTCTCTCTGTTTTAATGATAAGATATGCACATGTTGCCAGTCCACAACACTTTCATTTCTGAATTTATAATTTAAGGTTAAGATATTATTATGGTCTATTATTAATTATCATGTCCAGTATAAGCCCTTCTATAAACTCTGTTAAAGAGGATAAAATCAGTTTTATTGGGCTTCTGTCTCCGCCCCATATCATTTGATTAGTCCTTTCAGCCTTTTATGCTGCTCTGGTGAATAAATCAAATCAAAGAAAAACGGAGTGCTTCAAGTAAGGGGCATATCTTACTCTGACAGAAACCAAAGTTCAAAGTAATTTTAGTGTAACAATTCTACGTTTTTTGAAGTGTCAGAAATTACTACTGTTTACTGTTGTCTTTGCATTTTTGTCTTAACCAATGTGCCATCTAAGAAAGCAGTCAATAGAATCTCTGTAGATGAACCAGTGTGTTATCTAACTCACACTTTCGACCAATTCTTCTAAGAACGATGACACCTTAAGAGAAACACCTTGTAGATTGTAGAACACATTTAATGGGGCAAATATATAAAGATTTTTTTTTTGTTGAAAGAGAATTTACTAATTGTTGGTTATTTTTATAAAGAAGTACAAAATAGGAGCTCTCCCCTGATTCAAGGTGTTTAAATAGTTTTTTTATACATACAACAAAAACAAAAATGTACTCCAACATCTTAGCTTTTTGAATTTTGTACGTTCTTTGCACACATTTTCGGTTCGTATGGGTTAGTGGCTTTACCGATATTTTTTATTTCAACGTCAACTTTTAGTCGTTCAAGTTAACCTACTTCAATCACTGAACTTCTCTTGATAATCGAAATTTATAAAAAAAATTAAAAAAACAACAGTTTTCATGTCACTTAAAAACGTGTAATTTAAATGTAAGCAAGTAAATAAAGAGCGATCAATAGATATTTATTACAGATTTTACTGAGAAATAATAACAAAAGCAGCGGGAAATTAGGCCTACTCTTTTGGCGTATTTTGGGGGTCTGAAAATCGACTTGTGACCAATCACCTGTGATTGTTTTTTTGTTGTTGTAAATATGGTATATTTTTCAACTTATCTGAAGATCCACTAAAAAAAAAAAACTATCATTGGTAAGATACACCTATAGAAACACTACAGCTGACAAGGTTTGGACATTTAAGGCTGGCATGAGGACACCGGTCGTTGAATTTCGCTGTATTTTAAGTGCATCACATTAGCTTCTAAAATCTAATTATTTTCATTGATTCGGATTGTCAAAACAATAAGAGGATTTGAAAGCTTTTTCCTTCTATCTCTAATTTGTCTCGAAAACAGATTGTTTTTATCCTGACAAAAATCCGGGCCACAAGTGTCAACTGCCTTTTTCCCTAGAGTATCATTAAAAGCTGGTTAAAAGGTTCGCTCTCGATCGCCAGTGATCAATCCGCCTTAAAGCATTAACTCTCTACTCAAAAAGTCTTCGCCTAAAGCATTAGACTAGCTGTTCCTTTCCAATTTCTCAAACGTACCTATTTGTTTTTTGGTGAAGGCGAATTCGTAGGTTTCTATATGTGAGTGTTTACTAGAGTTTTAGAGGATCGTTGAAGGGCTAACAGCAACGATTACAGTCAATGTCTCCTCACTTCTTCCTTCTTCTCCTTCCGTCTAAATCGCTTTTAACGAGTCATCTTTCTATGACTGGGCTGATGAAAAATAGTCCCATGAGCCGTTTCGGACTTTCTGACCAGAAATCGACCTCTGTGCTTTAGAGACGCCATTAGGTGACGTCCTAAGTAAGATGATTTCGTCCGTAGGGAATGGTCGTTTCCACTATGGCTTGGCTACATGGCGTGTTTCCGGGCGGCCAGACGAGCGAGTCCTCATCTCTTTTCTATGGAAGAATTCTATGGAATAATTGAAATGAAGAAAATCGATATGTATAACCTGTACGAAACGAAAAAGTTTTATAAAAGTAAATACAATTTAAATAACCGGGACGAACGTTTACTTGTGTGAGGCCGAAAGCGTGAGTTAGCCTACTCACTAATTCAACTCAAATTCCCGTATCTTAAGCGACTTTAAAGCCTCTAATTTCTACATCTTTAGAAAAATAGCCTACATTTTCTAAATTTCCTTTTAAAATATCAATAAGTTGGGAGCACATGCCACTTATTCATGTACGGACGGAAAGATATGTTCTGGTGAATTGAGAGAGCAAACCGAACTGCTATCAACCAGTCCTGTTTTAATGGCAGTGGTTGTCACTGCTCACATGTTAAGTATTTAATTCCGACTGTGAGGGCTAAACGTGTTGTTGTAACTAGTAATTTAGCCCAGAAGATATTCATTTTCTGTAATTCAAAAGCACGTACTTTTGGACGTAAACATGTTCGCCATTTAAAAGAACTTCTCGCGTGTTCTTTAAAATAGTTGTCACTAATTCTATTTTTGCAAATATATACAAATTTTGTGTAATTTCAATTTACACTGATAAAGTTTAGCAAATTATATAGTGGAATAACTATTCCGGAGGTTTACAAGTAGCAAAGAAGATCAGAAGGCTGAAGCTTTTCGTTTTTTGTGAAGCGTGTTATATTTATTACTTTTTTTAATTTTTTTAAAAAGAATTCTCCTCCTATAGTTTTTGAGAAGAACTCTCGATTCATATATGAAAACAATTAACATTCAAAGTGACATTGCCTTTCCAAATTCACATTTTTATATACATAAATCTTGACTGTCAGCGGTGTAACCCATGCACGATTCGTATATAAATTCAGGAAGGCCTTCATTGTATTCTTTACGTCATCTCTGAAAAAAGGTTACACTTAAACTAAAGTGAACAATATTTTAATGACCTTGACTAAACACGAAATTATTATGGTACATTCTCAAGACTAATATCACTCATAAGCTTCTAATTTGTACACCTGGAGAAAAAAGCCGATCATTTTCGCTTTAACGTTAAACTAAAAAATTGACAGCTCACAGCACTTAAAAGAGAATTTATGACTGTTTTAAAGGTTAATTTTAGGCTGTTAAAATGTTTCAAGCTTTTTAAACAATATTTTTTTTTAGAATTTCCTTTGGGATTTAAAAACAAGACATAATCTGCTTAAGTCGTAAGCTTTTTCCTTCTATCTCTAATTTGTCTCGAAAACAGATTGTTTTTATCCTGACAAAAATCCGGGCCACAAGTGTCAACTGCCTTTTTCCCTTATAGAGCTCTACTTAGACTCTGTTAATCATAAAATCTCGTCTTTAATGCGATAGGGAATGTCTGTGTACATACAGAGGTCTTCGCTCGATAAAAAAAATCTCCCAGCTTATTAGCCGTATTTCCGCTTTTGAAATTTTCACGAGTTTAACAAGGAAAGATGAAAGAGTAGATATGTCTCAAGGTTAAATATCATTCATAATTCACGCCTATAAACGACTACAAAGGTATCCTGACTCGCCATCATTTGCCCTCAACTCCTAGCCTTCACTGAATTTTGCATGTTGTGTTAATTTTCTCTTTATTCTCGGCACGCCCCCGAGCAATCCATGGTAAATATTTCAATTCTGTAGACATAGCTGTTTTCTATCCTTAATAAGGGACATAAAGGCACATTTAGATGCTCACGTTATGCAGGATTGTCGAAGTCAATTTCCGCTCGTTAACTACTCATCGTGCACCTTACCAAGCGAAACTCGTTAACCGGAAGTTGGTTATAAGCAAGGGAAGTCATCACAAAGGACAACATGTTATCCTTCATCGGCACACCTCATGATGATTTTGTTTCAGTGACTCCTAAATATTACAACAATTATTAAACAACACGCTCTATCTGGGGTACAATATTTGTCCCTTTTTACTTCTCACAAAACTACAAATCAATACAAAAAAGTTAAAGATCAATTACGCCATTACATAATTTTGAGACTGATCATGGCTCAATTGTGTTTTTACTCAACCCTTTAGATTTTTTTTTTAATTCTTGAAAAATATTTCAACCTCCATTCGCTCCAAACAAATAGATAATTTTCATTATAACAGATTTAGGGAATTTTCTGGCTATTGTTCTTTAAGAGTGTGGAAAACGCATGTTTTTGACGCCTTTTTCTGTACATTTACCAGTTCATAAATATATACTGTCGTGATTGTTGTGTTTCAAATCGAGTTCTTTATTTCCAATGTGACGCCAAGGAAGTTTTAAAGATCTCTAAAAGCTTCCTTCCGCATGACCTTTGAGTGGAATGTGTAAAAACGGCATTTATAAAACATTTTTTTTAGAGATAATCAGATTTGTACTTCCAAAACTAGCGATAACAGTTTACAAGTCTGTTATCATTTTTTCGTTTTGATAGAGTTGAATTACGTATGACCCTGTCGGAGGTTTTCATTTCGCTGCTCTATTCATAAGCCTAGACATATTATTTCTTCGGTTTCCACTTCTGTGAGATAGTGACTGTTTTTTTCTATCAAATCGCTCCCACTCTCAAAAGCTGCGCCAAACTATCGTTTACAATCACTAAGATGTCTGCAGTTAAAGTCGCTTGTTTTCACACATACCGATGCCAGGCGATAAGAAAATCCCTTTCCAATGCCTTTTCTCACGCAATAAATGACTTGCAGAGCTAGTACATTTTGTTATAGTAAATTGGAATTCTCGCTCATATATTTTGCCGGTCAATATAAAGGAGCATAATGCGCTTAAATAATTACGTTACAGTTTGGTTTACGGCGCTCCTTTTTTCCTGAAATGCCGTCAAGAATGCCATGAAGGTATGGAGTACATCCGTTGAAGGTTGGAGTTTTCTCCGAGCAATTGGCCCTTTTTCCTCCCCATTATACCTAACACCGCTGCCATATAAGGTGAATAATCTTGAGTACGGCGTAAAACGTCGATCAACGAATCAATCTACTTACATGATATGGGTTATTGGTAGAACTGTGACTTGTTTCTAAAACATTAACCTAAGACTTTACCTGTCATAGCAAGGTTTCTTTATATCGTGCGTGAGTAGCCCTGGCCTTGATGTAAAAACGAAAAGGATACTGTTCCGATTCTTCTTCTATCACCCCTGGTCGGCAAAATAGGTTTACGCATGCATATTTGAAAATCCTCAAGATGTAAATCTCTTTATCTACATACCGGTACCCTCAACTAACCCTATAGAATAGTTAATACATGTACATAAATCTCCAAACATTAGACCTGCCCAAATTCCGACATGTTTTCCATACATTTGTATTGTTCAGACAAGAAGATGGTTTGGATGCCATCGAGAAACGAAATGGTTGATGCTGTATAATAGGGAAATCTATAAATTTTGCGGCCTCTGGGAGCCAAAAAGGTGTACTGTAATTAAAAAAAAAAATAATTACCCACAATGAACTTTCATTTACTTGATCTCAAAGTTACTTCCAAACACCAGTAACACAAATACGCTTCTAATTGGTACTACTTGTACCACCTAGTAACAATACATTCAGTCATTCAGTGCTTTATTTTCCAATCGTGTATTCATGTAGTTATTTATGTATACCTTTTTTTTATCGTCGACAGGCCTTCAACCCCCATATTTGAATTATTGGAACATAAGTACCAGGATAAATGGCTACAACAACAACGGGCTGTGGAACTGAATAAACGTCACAAAGAAATACAGTCAAAGGTAGGAGTTGGTCACCTATGATGTCCGTTAAACGGAAATCATATATTTTTATTTCTAATGACGGGTTTAATAAAAGGATGTCATATACCACAGTCGATAAGTCAATGCAGCAGAATACGTGCATGGCTTCAATGGCTCGTCTATATGGGATGGTTGCCAGTTACCAACGGAAGGTCGTGGGTTTCCTCCGGGCATAGAGCCCGATTTCCTCCCAAAGTAAAACTGGCAACGCCGCCATATAAGTGAAATAATCTTGAGCGCGGCGTAAAACACCAATAAATCAATCAACCAATCAATCAATCAATGGCTCGTTTGGCTTTCCAGTTAAAATTATACAACAATCAAGTTTTGACATGCTACACAAAATTCCTGCTTTTGCACCCCACCCCCTCCCACTCCGCTGTACAACTCTTGTTACTCATATTTGATTTCAACCACAAAGACAAAATTTTCGATTTGAAAGCAGATTGTTCAGAGTTTTCAGACATTTATGGTGACATTCAATAGACTATTAAACCCGATTTATTCAGCATTAAATCGTAATATTGTAACCATTAATTTTCATGCGTGTGTCGTTGTGTTGTCAATGTTTGTCAATTTCCTATCGAACCCCATGGCTATTTCATGTTAACTATATTAAGCAATGCGAGAAATTTTTACAACTGACACGCTTCCTACCTCTTAATCCTTTCAAATAGTCAGGTAAATTATTTCTAAGATGTATAATTAGTTGAAACCTTCTGCCGAACGGCTTTCGAAAGTGTGCATCGGCGCGTGTTAGTTTGCGATCAGAGAGAGCGGGCCGTGAGCTAGTAACGTCCGCTCACCGCGGCTCATTGTACATCTATAGCAACAATATCCACACCCATGCTGTATGCAAATCTCGGTTTGATCATTGATCTACCTTGTTTGGCGGAGACATTCATCTCAGTGCCACTTCCTCTAACTTACCTTTACCTGGCGGTTTTTATTACCTGCTATTTTTATTTCACCGTTTGTCCTTGCCAGACGCACGTCATCATCTTTACTGTCTCATTTAGTTAGTTAATCTTTCCGCTCAAAGGTGCTAGAGAGCGAGAAAAAATTAACGTGATTAATTTTAACACTTTACGGTTAGACTTCAGTGAAAAGACTTGATACCTGGTGATTTACAGCCGTGGTGTTGTTAGACGGCTAATTATATAATTATACAATTGTAAGAGTGAAAGGTGTCAAAGCTCCTTTTAATGGCAGATTCAACTCAAACGAGTGCCTTATGTTAATTAATTTAGCTTTGTCCAAACGGGATTGTATTTCTTAGCGTCAATAGCTTCCAGGTTATCAAGTTCCAATTTATTTGTTTGAACAAAATCACTCTTTATTATTTATTAATTTCTCATTTGTGCCTCGTTCAATTGACTTGAAATCCATTTCGAAAGCAAGAGCGACTTCAGGTACAGGTGCGATGGTTGCCTATCCCAGCATATATAGCACTTCGCGAAGTTAACGATTTTGTTGTCAAATTATTTTTCTGTTAAAACCAGCAAATATAGAAACCACATAATTTCATATTGGTGAAGTTAACTTCTTTTATTTATTAATTGGAGTGCACTTTATGATGTTCCCCAATCTACCAAGTTTTCTTCCCCATGCACATGTACATTCAAGGCTAGTGAAATGCTGCATGCTTAATTTGGGGCATTTTCTTGTTATGTTTTAAGAAAGTGTTATCCCTAAATAAACACACAAAGTCCAGGGGCCTGTAGCCCCGTAGCGTAAGTTTTCACGTAACTGCCATGGCAACCCATACTGTAGAGATACGTTAGTATGAAAGTTACGCAAAAAATACATCTACGCCGCTTTGTAAAACAGGGCCCTGTTTACTGGTTTAACATGCATTTAATACTTATATATTTTTTTATTTCAGAAAACTAACGGTACAGTTTACCAGACCCGGGCCTCCCTCATGCGGACCTTCCAAAACCCAGTGGAATCTGAGCCATTATGGCAGTTACCTAGATTTTCAAAATCCGTAAGTGTACTTTTCGTAGATCTTTAAAAATGCAATTAAACTGTAACAAGGGAATTGGGAAATTTCTCGTAAGTTCGCCACGAAAAGCAGCTGGAAATGACCCTATCTGTCCAAATGTTGACGAGTTTAGAAAAACGATCGTTTATTCAGTTATAAGAATTATCTAAATTGATTTTTTTTTTTAAAGTAATATTTATCATATATATGGCGGCCGTCCGTGGCTCAACTACACCAGAGCTAATCTCTTAGGCCGATACAAACTTCCATCAATGGTTCTTGTTCAACCCAGTTCAAAGAAAAATATATTGTGGTACCTTGTGGTCAACCGTCAGAAGGTTTATCCCCGACAAAGAGGTCTTCCATTCTCACTATAAATTGTCGCTATATGCCTAAGTGAGATAATCTTGACTGCATGCAGTGTAAAATATCAACTGTCAATCAAATACTGTTAATGCAGTATATATAGTCTTTGGGTTTAATTAGTTAGCGTCTTTAGAAACTGAGTATAACAGTATATTCGTTATTTTTTGGGATTGCACTTGAAAAATGGCAGAAATTCTTCTACCGATTTTGGAAGAAGCCCGAAACGGGAATCGAACCCGGGTCCCAGAGTGTGGCACCTATCGCCAGCACTAAATGCCGGCTGCCTTATCCATTCAGCCAACCGGCCTCCTCTCCCATAAATTTTGATTATCACAAAACGTGGTATTTGGGGTGTCCCCATTACATAAAGTAAACGGTGTGATGGCTTTGTAATAACCCACTCCTTCTCTACCAAACAAAACGGTAAATTATATCAACGTTTACCATCCAAATAATGAAAACGCTTGTTCAAACTAAAGATGTTTTTACTACATTTAACATAAGTCCCAATTTACAAGAACTTCATAGACATTTAGAAACATTTATATTTTTATAATCAAATGTCAAAATTGTTCGGCTTTGAATGTTCGGATTTTCGAAAGCATATGTTTTCAGATTATCTTATAAAGCTTATGCTTCCGTTGATGAAAAGGGCCGAAGTGATTTTGTTGGCCAGTTAACCACTGTTGACAGACTAGTTAACCCCTGTAACCTTTATGAGTATTGTAACAAGCCAGGCTGTTAACACGTCTTGTACGATGACAATCATTCTGATTTGATACTATTGATCGCCAATAGACTAAATAACTCGAACAGATGTGGGTTTAATGGAGACACTATGTATTGGACAGATGTTGAAGTTGGACATATTGCGTTTTTGCTTTCCTTTTCGTCTCCTCCGTACCGACCTGTACCTTTCGATCGAACCGATTACTTTCTCCACCGATACTTTCGGATCGCCCTTGATCAAAAGTGAGAGGTATCAATTGAATAGATTCTGGCTTTGCTTATTTCTAGATAAGAATCACACCTAGCTTTTCCCGCACGTTAACTATTGCTCGTGTTAGCGTTTATCTCACTTTCACAATTATTGTCAAAATGAACACTGTTCGTGTTTTGGCGGTTAGTTAATGGTCATTAAACCCTGGCTGCCCATGTTCTCTGGTTAGCCCCGAGGGCTTGGTACAAACATCGATCATCTAACCCGGCCTTACAAAAGTCAGGACGCTCCAGGCTCTAACACAAAGCCATTTATATTTATCAACTTTCCTGCTAAAAAAGGTAACACCTTCCTAGACCATTATAGACAACCAGACAACAGAAATAATGTTTAACAATGAGACAAAGTCTCGCTGCTGGTTTGGGGGTGTTATTCAATGGGTAATACGGTTTTGGGCTTTAAAAAGTGTGGCAGGAAAATGTTATTGGGATAAAAGTCATTTTTCTTTCCACTGAATTTTCATTTCGTCTTTGGGGGGCATCGGTGGCTCAGTCGGCAGAGCGATATTCCCTCAGTTTGGCACAAGCCCTCCGTCGATCAATGGGTCCCGGGTTCGAATTCCATTCAGTTAAAAAAAAAAAAAAAAAAAGGAAAAGCGTCTGAGTGTATTTTTCACTCGATTGCTGTATATGGAAGAGCTGCTAGGTACCAGTTTCTTCCATGCAGGCAAATATCGGTTTCTCCTTCCATGAACTAACTTCGGCTTAGAACTAATGAATGGTCGTCCCGGTTATTTAAATTTTGTTTACTTTTCGAACACTTTTCCTGTTCGTATAGGCCACATACTGTATGGATTTTCCTCATTCCAACGCCAATCATTTAGTTTTTCGATTATGAAAAAGTGTGAATTTTGACAGCTCATGCCGCTTTAAACTTGGCAACGCGGACATACATGTAACCTATTCAATATGACCTTACGTCATTTAAACTAAGATCAAATGAACTTTTGAGGAAGTCCTTCAAATACACCCTTTGGCAGGTAGACATTTTTCTTCACACAAGCTAGCATTGTTTTTGTAGATTTTGATCATTTGCTGACTGCTAGAGTTACAAAATCGGATTTGTTTTTAAAGGCGTTTTTTCGGTCTAGTCTCTCTAAGTCTTCAACTCCCAGATACCAATTTGTGATTGATTGACAGGGAAAAACAAAGCCGACAAAAATTCTGGTTAATTCTCTGAAAATCCCCGGAAGCTTCAAACCTAAATCATTTTAAAATATCATAAATTACTAATATAGTATTTTCTCATTTTTGCCTTTGAATGTTTTCCGTTGGTATATAGCCCTTGCGTGTGTCATTTGTTGTTAAACTGTCGAGAAAGAAACTGGCCTTGCTTATTGATTAGTTTTACGCCTATGGCCAATCAGATGCTGCCTTGTTAATTAAGCGTGTTGATTTCAAATAGAGCAGTGCAATAGGGCTATCCC
The DNA here is from genome assembly GCA_963971465.1 of Lepidochitona cinerea. Classification (NCBI taxonomy): domain Eukaryota; kingdom Metazoa; phylum Mollusca; class Polyplacophora; order Chitonida; family Tonicellidae; genus Lepidochitona; species Lepidochitona cinerea. The sequence goes on along the minus strand of OZ020563.1, from coordinate 22,574,553 downwards.
TGCTCGTTTTATGTTTCTCTATCGATATTAGCTGGCGTGGAATTGTTAATGATAACCGGTTATCTGATAAACCAGTCTCTCCTTGCTTCCTCGTTCGCCCCTGGCGGGGAAAACACAACTCACCACATATTAGATCTCATCCGGAACTCACACACGCTTAATACTCGCCAAATATTACTACCATGTTGAATTCTGAGTTTGTTTTTTTTTTTTTGTTATATATCTTTATCGTTTTGTTTTTTTTGGTACCGTTTAATAATGACGGGATCTGTGCTTATGTTTCCCTTTATCAACACCTGCCTTTACATTTACATTATCATTTATTACACCTATGATCGTTTGATTGGTGGATGTTTTGCACGGCACTCAACAGTATTTCACTTCTATGGAGGAAAGCGGACCCTTCGGCGAGTACATGACAACTCGTCCACATACACTTTGTTTTGAGTGGGATTCGAACCCGTGCCGCATGGATGGAAGGCCTGTGTCAAACTGAGGGACTAAAACTCTTACAGACTGAGCCCCGAGGCCCGAGTCTTTCTATGCATACAGTTCATATAGCTGCTGATCCATCGTCATTGGGTGTTCCCTCAGCCATCTAGATTACCACTGAGAGCCTCTCAGTCTGGCACAGGCCTTCCCAACGATGGGTCGCGGGTCCGTATCCCAGTCAGTCTAAAGAACAAAAAATGGTGTGTATCTTTCGCTTGATGGTCCTATACGTGGCCGCGGATCTGACTGAAGGTCGGGGTTTTCCTCCGGACAAAGAGCCCAGATTCGTCCCCACCTAACCCGGCAGCACCACTGTATAAGTGGAATAATATTGAGTTCCGTGGTCACTTCGTCCAATCAGCATTGCCGACATGTTCTTCTCCCCCCCCCCCCCCCCCCCCAGTGGAAGGGTGTTCCGACTGTACACGATTCGATTAGGGCGTCCCCTACAGGAAGGAGTTTCCTAATCGAAACGCGTCAGTTCAAATTCAACATGGCGCGAACGAACTGACCACTCTTGTCATCTACTCCCCAATCAATAAAGCTTGATTATCACCTTTACATAAGTATTTTAAAATACTCTAAGGGAAAACTCAGCAAATGTCTATGGTTGTTGGTCCTGATTATAGTTTGTTTTTAATTTTTATATTTTGCCTTAACTGGATTTGAAATTCCTGAGCATTGATTTGGTCGGGATTACAAATTTTGACGAAGCATGTATCAGCCCAACTCCATTTTTCCCAAGGGCATATAGGCAATACAAAAGATAATATCCATCGTGTAAGCAAAACATTTGTCTCGAGCATACTTTCAATATATCAATGACCATTTGACCATATAAAGCATTTGAAGAAATGCATCTTTTCCTAGTTTATTATTTTGCAGGGTATACCGTCTTGACTAAAATTATTTCATGAAATAGTGGTATACTATCGCATCCCCCAAAACAAAGACATATTCCTTTGTAGTGTATTAATCAAAGCCCTAAATAAGACCACATTTATTTAATACATCTCAATGTATATGACTTTAGTAAATCCACCATTTTATTGAACGGGAGGAAAGTAAATTCTAAATAATCCCCAAAACACAAACAATGTTAAATGTAATTTGTGAGGTAAGACAGGAGGATATTTGACGGCACCGAGGATGTAACTAATGTCGTTATGAACCATGATGGATGGCCCTGGTAGCTATTCCTACTTGAAAAGAAACTAAAGACATGATTAATCTTCCCTCAGAAATTATTCAACACTACAGAATCAGTTAATTAAAAGTAATCAGCGATTCCCTTGGTTTAGATTGCTTTTCAATTATCTCATGGATTACTCTTTTAAGGCAGGTATAGCTATATATCTATTTTATCGGCGATTCGCCAATGTTCCTCTAGTCCTCCCCCAAACAACGATTCGTGGTCCGCGGGGAGAAATTCGCGTGAGCCCTATATATGAATAATTACTGTTAACAGTGGCAAATTAATTTAATATAGCTCGTGAAAAAAAGGTAAGTTGGCCCGGAACGGAGAGTTTATGTGGAGAAGTCAAACACACTGCGGCTCATTTTGTACCGCTCGCTTTTTGGCTTCAGGCCTTAATTTAATTACCTCAAGTAGCAATTAATTAATCAGCCCTTCCCATGGCGCCCAAGCTAAACTATACTCAAGGGGAAGGACAGGTAGATTAAAAACTCCCCTTTACCACATCTGTCTGCTTTGGAAACAACAACTGTTCTCTTGAAATGATATCTGCATTATTAATATACCCTGTTATGTGCGCTTCAATTCCATTTCGCTTGTACCCGCATTGCCTAATTCATACTCGCACACAATATCATAACAATTACTAATAAAAAAGTACCAATCACATGAAAATAGGAAAAGATTAAAAGTATGATGCTCAAACTATTTTGCACCAACTTTTCTAAGTGCACATGTACATAAATACTACTACAGACCATCTGTAAGTTCATATACCACTCTTACGGGTCTGTAAAAGAAGCAGAGCCAAGTAGAAAATAAAAACTAGAAACATTTACACTTAATTGAAAATATATCAACACAGACAGAGGGTCGCGGTTCGTTTTATTTTTTTAAATTTTTTTTCTTTTGGCGGGTGAAGTAAATTTCTTATTTTTGGAAGCTGGTGCAATCAAAGTGTATATAAGGATCAATCACTGCCATAAATCACTATAGCATTACATAATCACCATAATTCAATAATAAGCGTATGTGAATTTAACAGTTCGTTACCTCTAAATTAAGTTTCTCAAAGAAAATTGACAAAGATATGAATTTCTATTTATGTTATTAATCACTTGTCAACATGGCTTGGGAGGGGTTTATTGTATGCAATTTAAAATTCAATGATTTAACAAATGGCGTAATGCGGAAAGTCAGCTGCCGAGTGTGACCTTTCCGTAAAAGGTCAACCGACAGGTGAAGGGAGCCATCAGATGCGTTGATGCTAAGATTAAGTGGAAATTAATGGATTTTTGTTACCTTTTCGAGCTTTTATATTCATAAAATGTCTCTTCTTTTCAAGAATCACTTTTTTTTTATCGCGAAAGGAGATACTAGCTGTGGACAGGAATTACATGTGTCTGTTGACGACCATTAATAGTTTCATTATATTGATCAACTGTAAAAATAATTAATGTTTCAAATCACACCTCTATGTGTTGTTCTTCCACCGTTTCCTTGTCAGGCCGTATTTAACTATATACGAAAGGTGTGTCCATTATAATTCCGTAATGCGTAGAAGACGTCATAATTTATAGACAAATAAACCATATGCCATATCACCATTCAGTATGGCCGCTAATAATTGTAGATTGATTTTTAATGGGGCATTCTTATAAAACCGTGTTGTTTGTTACTTGACAAACGACTCTCGCCAAACTATATATGGACTGAACTGAAACTGCCATTTGTTATTTTTAATGGAGTAATTCATTAATTGGCTGAGCCAAATATTCCGCTTTCGTCTGCTGAATTAAGACTATGTGTGTATTTGTTATTTTTGACCAAACCTGGTTTCCTTTTCACCTTGACATTTTACGTCACACGATATTTAGCAGCTGTCTGTAGCCCTTGTTACCATTATATGAAGAACTATAGATTACTATTGTTATTAAACTGTCACACACCTATGGAGAGTAATTTATCTTTCTCAACGTCAGTCTGGAATCTTTGGAATTATTTTTTTTTTGTCCGCATTAAACCTGATTTTATTTCTAAATAATTGTTATTGGGGTCCCATTAACGCTCTATACTCATTGGATGACCAAGTTTTATCGGCCCTTTAAGGCAGAATGGTTCAATATCACTAGTTACATTAAGACACAGAACTAACCCCTTTTCCCTAATACATTATTATATAATCTTTCCCCCTATTTTACTGGAACATCAATCTGCCAATAGACTCTAAGACTAATGACGTCAATAAAATTTTAGGAATGTGAAATATATTGTACTGAAGTGACTCTAAGCGACAAGCTTTTGTGGTGACACGCATGGCTGCGCACCTATAGTTTCTGTCCGGCCGCCATGTTTTTCACTCTCATTATCCCGATGACGGTAGTATAGTATCAATTAGCTGACTAACCGTCTTTGGGCTGGTTTTGTTTTGTTTTGTTTTTTTCTTTTTCTTTTTTTGAATTTATGATATCTATATATATATATATTTTTTATTTTGCAGGCCCAGCCTCATTTATCTACCTTTAGAAGTGATCGTGCACGTGATGTAGCTTTCGGAAACTTCTCATCCGACAAAATCTCACGCAGGGGGCAACTGGGTCAAGGAGTATACGAATCCGCAAAAAGTTAAATTAATTTCTATTGTTAATTTTATTTCAATGTTTTTTTTTTAGCATTTTTAATATAAAGTTTACAATTTACATTTTTAGAACAGGAAACTCAGACGTCTTTTTTTAAATTAAAAATACAGCTAAAAAAATTCCTTCTGATAAAAGTTAAGCTAAATCATTCAAAGCATGTTTTGACCTGTTGGTAAACTTTCTCATGACTGCATTCTTGAAAATTACAAACTCTATTTATCTTCTATATAGATCTACACTTTTATACATCTCTTATTTTTTGTAAATATTTGTACAGAATTTTGTTTATATTTAGATATATTTATTCTTAAGAAGGTAATATTCGTACTGGTGTAAACTATCTACATGTATCAAGGTAGTAGGTAAAGTTAATCCATTGTTCTGGTAATATTTTCTTCAAACTCAAAACCAACCAATATTTTTTCATACCTTCATTTTTGTTAAATGGATTTGTGAAATGCCCTATAATATATTTATTCTCTTTGTAAAGATCTGACTTATGTTATTTTTGTACCGCTGTTGTAGCAAAAGGGCAGAACTGGCGAAAAATTGCCAAAGCCCTTTACCCTTTCGTTTCGATTTTGGTCTGGTTCCAAAAAAAAGTCATAGGTTTCTTGCCTTTTTATACTTTGTACCGGGTCAGCTTACAGATCAATTGATTTTGATTTCCCGTTCTTGATTTGCAATCGTGTCGATCATTTTGTGACTATGGTTTTGTTTCTCACAAGATAAATCTGTGGATAATAGTGTTTTAAAGAAATTGCATAGTTTTTGCCTTTTCTACTCACTGTCTACAAAGTAACATGCTAACACTGGCTGGTGTTATTTAATCCTTTTGGATGTTTTTCTATAATTTCACCCCAGAAACTTTTCAATTATAGAAGCTGTGGAATTTTGAAGAAACCTTTTTTTGTCACAGATTAAGAATAAATATGTTTTCATAGCATCTTATAACTTTAATCTAGCCTTGGTTTCATTTCATTTTTCTGCAATTCCGGTTTTTAGAAGCTAACGCGTAAAACGATAACATTTGGATCAATCAAATCGGAAATATGGTGCCTTTGGAATGGATAATCTTCATTTTTAGTTTTGTTATGGTGAAAGATAAAGCATATTCGATCTATGTATTATGTCTTCGAGCTTTTGCCACAGAGGTATTGTTATATCATGAAGTGTGTTCTTGATGAGATGTGCCGGAGACAGTTATCGCCTGGTACTTTGCAAAATGCCCCGCCTACTTTCAGTTTCAAAACAAACAGCGATATATTTCTACGAGTTAATGCAAAGCATTGACATATAGAACAATTGTTGCTTCTGTGTGGCTGTTTTAGTTTTTCAATCAGCTGAAAATTCCCTCTTTCTCTTTACAATCTGAACTCATTAAAATATCTTGCAGCTCATGCAGCTTAAGTTTCTTCATAATCAACACGAGTCCATAGCGAAACAAACACTAAATGACTATTCATTCATGTATGTCCTCATCAATTGAGGCCATTTGATGTCCAGTAAATATGACCACCTATGTGATTAGTCTGGTCATCACTGCTGTATGGAATGTTATTATTAACAGATGTCTTTTAACTGTTGGCAGTTCCAAAATCGTTAATGGAGAAGCCAAAAAAATGAGGGTTTGACAAGACCACGAACTATACAATTACAAAGTTTCAAGCTCTATAAAAATTAGTTGTTCATTTTCTACATGCCTCTTTTCAATGGAAAACGACAAATTCTTCCCACAAAACAGAAAGCGTATAAAAATCTCCTAATCTCATATCTTTGCTTGGTTGACGAAGCTTGACCACCGACAACCCTTTCTGAGAAATAGGCGTAAATTCCCAATTTCCTGAGATTAATCATGTTGATATGTTGAGGAAAGGCTGGCAAATCTCTGAAAGTTTTAAGGCCATCTTGCGTGATGTGCTCGAGTAAAAAAAAGTTCTCATGGCTTTCAACTTTGCACTGAGCCGTACCGGGAAGGAAACACCAGAGCGCAAAGAGAGTTCATCGGGGAACATTATAATGGCTTACAGGATGTCAAGTAATTGACGAGGACCCAAGCAGAAACACAAAAAACACCCAAGGCCCATTTGCAGACCTGGAAAAACAAGCAATTATTCCGAGTTGGAGTCTACCCCCGATCTTTCCAGACGTTTTGGATGGCGACGTTTCACGATTCATGCTTCTGCTCCGGACTATTTACCATAGATCAAGTCAAATCTGGACGGTCACGAAAAGCTCTCACGGTCAACTTTCAAATCCGGACTAAGTGAATCTATTTATTTTATGGCTTGTTTAATGATGAGGAACATTTATGTCTTGTCATCCTCTCACGATCGGGCTCCGTGTCTAGACTATACTTGATCATCCTCGGGTATTTTGTCATCCTCTCACGATCGGACTCCGTGTCTAGACTATACTTGATCATCCTCGGGTATATTGTCATCCTCTCACGATCGGACTCCGTGTCTAGACTATACTTGATCATCCTCGGGTATATTGTCACCCTCTCACGACCGGGCTCCGTGTCTAGACTATACTTGATCATCCTCGGGCATATTACAAAAGCATTCAAACAAAACCGAGTAGGCCTATCCAAACACACAATTACATGTACGTTAGAATATGTTCTTTGTACCATACATGCTTTAATTATTTGAGACCAACGAATTGAAATCATACCTGACAAAAATTGTTGGAATGTCGAAAAGTATCTTTTAAGAATGACGTATGGTTTCACCCGGAAAGTGTTCTTGTCCAATAATTATGGTATGGTAATTGTAACTTTGATCAAATACATGTATACTATGAAGTATCATAGGTTTGGTTTGTTACATGGGGTATAAAGGTCTAAATGATATACCTCTTTTTAACACAATTAGAAACTTGTCTCCATGGTTATTTTAGACAAGAAGATTTTTCCCTGTGCCCGTGTGTTTTAGTGATCATAAATATACTATTTAAACGTGTATGAATTAAATAAACCCGAGTTAGCATTTGCTCAAAACACGAGAATTGAAATTCAACGGTTATTTCACTAGCAGCAACAACAAATGTGAGAGTGTCTATTTAAAGGAAAACTTTCAGGACGAAAACGGAGAGTGCTAAATACCAGTTTGTAATTTCTCCAACAGAACATTTCAACAGATATGGCTTACAAAAGGGTTCTCCGCTTTGAACCTTATTTGATTGGATATTACTCTCCTTTACCCAGATTGAAAAACAGCCGTGAGCAACATTTTACAAAGGTCTTATTTACAATTTTCACTTCAAAAACACTTCATTATTGACCAGTCGTTATATTCACCCCATTTACTACCCCATAGATCAAACTTCATCTCCAGGAATCTGCAGCACATTACACCGGGTTACACAACAACAAACATTCTGCAATAAAAAATGATTCAGAGGCTTGATTGCTTGCTTTCTAGTCTGATTGGTATATTGGCTGCGATTTGGCTCGGTTGGTTGTTCGTTTGATTTCTTTATTGAATAATTGATTTCTTGGCTGATTGATTGACTGACTAATAAGTCAAATAATTGTTTGGTTTGCACCATGTGATTGACTGACTAATAAGTCAAATGATTGTTTGGTTTGCACCATGTGATTGACTGACTAATAAGCCAAATGATTGTTTGGTTTGCACCATTAGATTGACTGACTAATAAGTCAAATGATTGTTTGGTTTGCACCATTAGATTGACTGACTAATAAGTCAAATGATTATTTGTTTGTACCATGTGATTGACTGACTAATAAGTCAAATGCGTGTTTTGTTTGTACCATGTGATTGACCGACTAATAAGTCAAATGATTGTTTGGTTTGCACCATGTGATTGACTGACTAATAAGTCAAATGAGTGTTTGGTTTGCACCATGTGATTGAAGTACCATGTTTTTGGTCTTTTTATATTGGAAAGCTGTTTATAATATTTGACAAAGGGATCAGTCTTTAACTTTATAAAAGAAATGGATTTTCTTAATGAAATATTTTTCTTACCGTTACTTGAAAACTTAAACCATTTGTTTTTTTCATTCAAAATCCGTGGGATTATTCCGGAAGATATTTACTATAAAAACTGTCAGAGGTCGGTGTTAGTTATACCTTCTATCCGGCTGAGAAATGGATTGGCAATCAACTGTTAATGAGAGTGAAATTATCACCATCATTTCTCGTTTCTTCTAATCAAAGGGGCTTAAATGACTTCTAGCCTCTTAATATCGCCTTTTCTCTTCTTAATATGAACCTAATTGAGACAGGTTGTCGTTGACTGGGGTCTGACAATCAAATCGCATCGGACTATTGATTGTGTACGTTTGACTTGTTTTATCTTAGCAATGGTAGATCAACGGGACTTTTACGACTGAGACCCAACAATACCAGGCATGGTCATTATTTATACTTGGCAGAGCTTTCCGCGTTAATTCGTCCTAATCTGTTTTCTAGATTTCTTTTTACATCGCGGCAAATTTATTCAAAGGCCATCCAATTGCGCGCTTTCTTTCTTTAGTTCCGAACTATTTTTGCAAATATTTTTCAGCGTCATTGGTCACGTGATTAGTTAGCCGTCGCGTGGCCAATTTTTACTGAAGCAAAGAATAAAACCTGGCGAATGGAATAAATAACCGGACTCCTTGTTTTCTCTACTTCATCATTATAGACCACAAAGGCCGCGATTGAAGAGACCTTCATCTTAGCTCATTTCCTCGTCTCATTATCATATAGCCCGTGATAAACGAGTTTTATTACTCGAGCCCGGTCCGTCTATACATTATATGACATCTTATTCATCTAAACATTAATACTCCTCGGTAAATCAACCAGGGGTAATGGAATCATTTTATGTACGTTATTAAAAAAACGCCTCCGTATGACATCCTGGAGTCAATAATCGTTCTTGTTTTTAATGTATGGTTTGTGAAAGACGAGATGTCAAATGCGCACTGTTTCGAAAGTTTTTATAATATAAGAGGAATTGAAATTCGTTAAAAAAAATAAATAACCGGCGTTGAAGCAAGGGGAATTCATGCAGTATATGGCGTGTACGAACCGAACTAGCGTTATGGACAAACGTTCATGTAGATTATCCACACTTATACGCTATAATTACACTTATATACTAAAAGTGTCTATAGTTGTTTGGTGTTTTGGGGGAATAATAGTCAAGAATTTCAAAGTCTTTCTTTCAAGGAAAACTTAATCTTTTTAAAGGGCTCTTATTCGTATTATTCTTAATTCCATTGGCAGAGGATATGTAGCACATTTACACCTCTCAAAAATCATCCTGTTACATTTAAAGCGCCAAACCCGTGATAACAGGTTCTTTATAAATAAATATAAAGAGCTATTAACACAAATTTTTAAAAACATTCAACACTATGATTGAGCTTTGAATGACGTCATCGTCGCCTGTCTATCAAAATTAACCATACGGCCATCTTGAGCCAGGGAATGCCGAATTGGTCAGAACACTTTTGACACAAGTTTCGAAATTTGCGTAAACAATTTTGATTTAGGGTTTGATCAATATAAATATTATCTCAGTACAATTGCTGTTGATCATAATAGTCATCTAGACCATTGTACGGAATTTCAAACATATAAATAAAAATGTTCCGAAAACCTAATAATGAAAAATGTCCAGACACCCTGTAGTGTTTGGTGTGTAGATCAGGATAAATGACAGATTATACCGTTCTTCTCTCCCCGTCCGTTGATCGCTTCCCCAAGGGTTACTCATCTCCTGAAGAACCATCGAAAAGTCCGTTAAGTCGCACTTACCGTCAGTTTTCATTTTCTATATTCCCATCTCGCGCCAACAGCTCTTGACAAGTGTACCCATTGTTAAGGCCAAGTGGATAATTTATGGTGTCCGTGAGACCAGTTTTTTTGACATATCGTCTTAAGAATGACCTCACTTTAGGCTATTCTCGTCTCAATCTGATATTTTATGCTGGTCAAGCCATTATCCTGGCAAATCGCCGCCTTTTGTCTCTTTGTTTCTCAGTCTTTTTTATTCTCAATGAGAACAATTCGTTTGGTAAAAAAATGAAGACAAAGAAGGAAAAGTCCATTTTCTACCATTATCACTCCTTGTCTTAAGACGAACTTTGAGCTGTATATTAAATGGCGCGTCCATTTCGCTTTCTACAACAAATCCGGTTGAAATATCGTCTCATCTATTATACATTTTTGGACTTATTTCTCTGTGGTGATAACAGCAGGAGTCTGAAGACACGCATACCAGTATCACTAATATGAAAGAAAAAAGGAATTCTCAGATAGTAGAATTTTGCATGTTTGCCCAAATTTGAACACTTTGGCATGAGTTACTAGTACTCAATTATGCAGTTGGATCGAAATATGTTGGGTTTCATTTTTGTCTATGATTTTACACTACCCTTTAGATATTCCAAATACAACTAGACGAATTTAATGTAGGCCTATGCCGCATGTAATTTTACTTATCGTAAGTTCTTATAAGTTCGCTTTCTTCACAAACAACAGTAAGGTGATATGGTGCTACGTGGTAAGTGAAATGCTTTAAACGAGATTTTGGCGCCTTCGGGATATGGCGGAGGCCCAATCAGAACTGATATTAACTCTGAGCAGATGAGGTTCTTACGACATGTATACACGTGTTATTGGACTTTTAGAATAAGATGTAGGGAAATATGTCCAAATGAATCAAGAGTCATTATATACTTAACCCATTATCTGTGATGGAATTGATAAAATTTAAAATTGGACTTCAATAGAACAATAAACAAGCAAGCAAGTCTATTTTGAGTTCATATCCCAACAAACAACGCTGTGTGTAGTTTTGTGGTCTATTTTACAACGTGTACTTTTTGACTTCAGATCATCTTACACAAGTCTTTTCGGAATATTTTCATAACGTAAGATTAACTCATCTTTCCATGTAAAGAGACCAACTATATAATTGAATTTCAACCATGCAGCAAACCTACATAGTTCCTAATGCCAGAGACGATGGTAAAAGAAGAAAAAACTGACAAAAAAATTGAAAAAAAAAAATGTCGGCCATGTTGGACTCACGTTACTGACGCAACCTTGTCGCTTGGTCTCAGAAAACAGTTGTATTTCTATAAGCATTGAAGTAAAATAAAATCTAATTACTCTCTAAAAAAGAGTCACACGTCCATTCTTATAAACAAGAAAAAATATATTTCAAAGCGACATGAGCTGAATTTGGACTTTTTTTCTTAAATTCCAAATGTCCAAAAAGTTAAGCGTTTGAAGTACTTTCAAAAACTAAACGATTGACGGCGAATTAAAACAATATCGGTGAACCAGTAACTCGTACATGCTGAAGATGTTTGCCGGGATGCATGGGTACATCTGAAGGTTGTTGTTGCTAAAATAACAACTTCAACATACAACTACAAGATTGGTATCAGCGGAAATCTTTTATTTTGTACTTCTTTATGTGGGTGGGCTGGATTAAATTCAGCCAAAGACACTCACTGTACATCCGACCGTGCCATCGTATTACAGTGGAAGTCCTCATATGAGTGATAATAAAAATATCCTTTACACTCACCGAGTATTTTTTGGTTTTCGTGAAAATTTCCTAGAATTTAAGGAATATTCCATAATATTTTTGTTAAAGGGATTATTATTTAATATAATTGGGATAAATCCTTAAGATTTAAAGGATTTATTCCTTTAAAAAATGTTTAAGGAATGATTCCTTAAAGTAGGTCATTCCTTAAAATCTAAGGAATATTCCGCTGGTGCTATATTGAAGGAATATTCCTTAAGAAATTCCTGTGTATATTAAGGAATTTTTTTTCAGTATAGCAATTCTGTTTCTACGAAAATTCTGTTACATTTGGCTATTCATGCCACTTTAAATGAATTTATTCTTTAGTGCCTCTTCAACAGTTTCGAACTTTGAGCTTGAAAACAGATGAGCTGAAAAATTCTGGGGCTTTCTTTCAAAATATAATTTTTTGGATTATCACAGTTATTAAGGCGTTTGATTTTCGTCGTAAACAAAATCTGTCACGCTAAAATAAAATACATTTATTTAATTTCTGGCCTCTGGCTAATTAAATATATTTGGTATAAGTCAACAAAATTTAAATAGACCGCGGAATGAACGGCCAGTCATTCTCAGTCTAACCTACTTCTAAATACTGCTGCCGTCAGATGTAGAGATCGATACCAATACCAAACTTATACTTTGAACTGCTTTACGAACATTTTCGATAATTTCCAATTGAAGTTTTAATGAACAAATATAAATCTTACAGCAGCTTATTTCATTTCAATAGAAAAAGAGATCACTGTTTGGACCCGCTGGAGATTGTGTCTGTCTAGATAAGGTAAGATCCAATGAAAGGCTTACTGATTTAGCTTTATTTATAAAGATTGGTTATTTTACGCCAGGACCTTTCACACCAGAACAAAATAGAGCCATCTAATGTATTTTTCTGTAATATCCCTAATATTGATACTACCACTGATCATAGCTACCCCTTATAAGCTTTTCCTAGGGTGTCTCTGGAAACATAACACTCGCTTATTGTCTGGACAACAATGGTCAAGCACTACGTCCGCGTCAAAAAGGTTTTCCATTTATTTCTCCCCCGATTAGCAATATACTTTTGCCTACATGTATAAACAAATAAAATTGCCAATATGTTCAAGTATAAATATAGGGGTATCTCTGTGCGCATGGCCGTAAGGTTTTCTCACAGGCAAGACACATTACAGGAAGTCGAAAATAAATCAAAAAGCCATATTTTCAAACCTTTTGACCACTTTGCACACCAGGAGGTTATCTTCGGTGTATGTTTCTTTAAATTTGCCTCACACTCTTTGCTCGTGTGACACGTGGGCCGAGCATTAACAGAAGCACCTTAAAAATAACTTCTTACATGTTAATGGGATCTGTTTAATTTACCACTAATTCACTGTCAAAATCGCTGTGTTCTTTGCGAAATCTTTCCTGACCTAAATTATTTGATCGCATGTCACAGCAATGTTTGCCGTGGCCTCATTTCCTCCCATTATTTTCCACTTCCGGTCTCCATGCGAGTAAACAGCAAATGCGAACATTGTAAACTTCGGTAATAGTCGGTGGTTTCCGGAAATAGATCGATTCCGGCAGCGGCAAAATAATGGAACACACCATAAAAAAACGAGTGAAAAGTCTAGCGTGAAGATTGCCTATCTACGAAGCAACAAACGGGCCATCGTTCAATTAGGGATGATCATATTACATTTAATTCCATCTAAACTTCCAAATTATCTTTTATCAAATCTCAAACGGATAGAGATTTTAGTTAGATATATCGAAACTGTTAGATTTTTTTGTGCTGAATTTCACGTCATTTCCTCTGAAAGGATTTAAGCCTAGGCTTATTTGTGCACCACAGTCACTCTATGACTCAAGCCGGCAAATAAAAATGTGTTTTCTTAACCTGTTTGTTTAATTTGAAAATCTATAAATCCTCTTCTTTGTTTCCAATTTATCTAGTCGAATTGATAAGGTAAGAGAAAAAGACAAATCTTCTGACAGAATGTTTTTTTATATATAATTTTAGTATTAGAGAATGGCGTGAGACACATGGGTATGAATGAAACATGTTTGGAAGCGTATTTGGCCCTTTCCATTGGGCTACTTAAAGATAACACATATGGTAAGCTTTCCTACATACATGTGCCTTCATATTTAAATCAACTTTTTTTCTTCAACGTAAGCCTATTTGTCCGAATGATATACAGATGATCAAGCCCAACTTGGCGATATAAGCCCTGTATGGATGGGTCATGGGTTCAAATCGCACTCGGTAAAAAAAAATGAGGAATGGTCGTCATGTACCACCGGACGGTCTTTTAATGTGACCTTAAACGACAATCAACCGATATATTCGCTTTGGAACCCTTTTTGGGACCCTAACGCCATTATGCCTTCCACCAATACATGAGTGGTTTGAATCCGACATATGCCACGATGATAGGGTTGGAAGGCATTGCTAACTCGCTTATGAATTTTTTTGTCAACAAAATCAGATATCCCCATTGTCATCAACGGTTTGTTCATATTTATATTTTTTTATTCCTTATATATTACTCCACATATCACCCGACTTACAATGGAAACAATAATGTACAAACAGATGTCCCATTATGTATGTTAAATGCAGACGAGTTAGCCGATATAATGAGTGTGTGAATTAATCCTTCAAGTGAAAAAATGTAATATAGCGGTTCATTAAGGTAATAAAAAACGTGAATCATATCAATTGATGGGATGGTATTTTTTTCTATTATTCTTGTTTTTAGGGCATTGTGACTTTTCGAAGCTGGGTGGTAAGCTATGTTTATTCTGGTGGTAGTGTTGCTGCAAGTTCTTACTTTCAATGGGTAGTGTCGGACCCAGTGTTTACTATGATGAGTAATATTTGTTACAAACGGACCCAATGTTGACCTTCGTGAGTAATATTTTTACAAACGGACCCAGTGTTGACTATGGTGAGTAATATTTGTTACAAACGGACCCAGTGTTGACTATGGTGAGTAATATTTGTTACAAACGGACCCAGTGTTGACTATGACGAGTAACACTTGTTACAAACGGACCCAGTGTTGACTATGATGAGTAACCTTTGTTACAAACGGACCCAGTGTTGACTATGATGAGCTGCATTTGCTACAAATGGACCCAGTGTTGACTATGATGAGCTGCATTTGCTACAAATGGACCCAGTGTTGACTATGACGAGTAACCTTTGTTACAAACGGACCGAGTGTTGACTATGACGAGTAACAATTGTTACAAACGGACCCAGTGTTGACTATGACGAGCTACATTTGTTACAAACGGACCCAGTGTTGACTATGATGAGCTGCATTTGTTACAAACGGACCCAGTGTTGACTATGATGAGTAACCTTTGTTACAAACGGACCCAGTGTTGACTATGATGAGCTGCATTTGCTACAAATGGACCCAGTGATGACTATGATGAGCTGCATTTGCTACAAATGGACCCAGTGTTGACTATGGTGAGCTACATTTGTTACAAACGGACCCAGTGTTGACTATGATGAGTAACCTTTGTTACAAACGGACCCAGTGTTGACTATGACGAGTAACAATTGTTACAAACGGACCCAGTGTTGACTATGATGAGTAACCTTTGTTACAAACGGACCCAGTGTTGACTATGATGAGTAACCTTTGTTACAAACGGACCCAGTGTTGACTATGATGAGTAACCTTTGTTACAAACGGACCCAGTGTTGACTATGGTGAGTAACATTTGTTACAAACGGACCCAGTGTTGACTATGATGAGTAACATTTGTTACAAACGGACCCAGTGTTGACTATGATGAGTTTCATTTGTTACAAACGGACCCAGTGTTGACTATGATGAGCTACATTTGTTACATACAGGTTGGGTGTTGACTATTGGGAGTTAAGTTTGTTACATATAGACTCAGCATTAAATCTTTCAATGACATTCAGAAGTTGAAAGATTACAATATGGTGAAGAATTACTTATAGATAACAACTTCTTGGTGTATTGTGTGACAACGATTCGATGTAGTTCTTATATAGTTATCAGAGGCATTCACTTTGATAACGATGGCATTGACTTTGATAACGATGGCATTGACTTTGATAACGATGTAAGAACTAAATCGAAGCGTCGTCAACCAATAAACCAAGTTGTTATCCATAAGTAATTCTTCACCCTATTGAGACTCAGCATTGACTGTGGTTGAGTAACGTTTGCTACATACGGACTCCTCGGACCTCAGAGGAAAAATAGCATTTACTCCAGGGCAAAATAAAGGAAATTTCGTCGTTTTACCAACAACGCTCTTTCACTGATAGACCAACTAGACGCTTTGGTTTAGTTTAACCTTGTCAGTAGACAGAGACTCGTCAACAAGCGACAGCCTGAAATGTTTGCTTGACTCTTGCATTTCTGCCCACTTTTGGCAGACAGGGTAAATTCGGGTGAGGTAAAATTCAAAAGTTCAGAACATGTTTTTATAGCAGAGCTTCTTGCATACAACAGGAAGATCTTTGTTTTGTTCATTACCACGAATTGTGGTTGGTCGAATTTCCGCCACAAAACTGGGGCCAAACCAATCAAAGTTTACATGCATATCAAATCAGAAACGACGCTGTTTCCTCCAGTTTGCCAAAGAGTAAAAAAAGGAGTAATTGTATGTCTTAATCGTTCCGAAGATGGTTTGTTACACACACTTGTGTTGGCTATGGGTAGTTAGATTTGTTGCATAAGAACTTAGAGTTGACTTTTGGTGAGTCTGTTACATAAGGACTTACCGTTGGATATGGTAGAGTTTGTTACATACTGACTTACCGTTGGATATGGTAGAGTTTGTTACATACTGACTTACCTTTGGACATGGGAGAGGCTGTTACATAAGGACTTACCGTTGGACATGATAGAGTTTGTTACAGACTGACTTACCGTTGGACACGGTAGAGTTTGTTACATAAGGACTTACATTTTGTACCGTTGGACATGGTAGAGTTTGTTACATACGGACTTACCGTTGGACATGGTAGAGTTTGTTACATAAGGACTTATCGTTGGATATGGGAGAGTTTGTTACATACTGACTTATCGTTGGATATGGGAGAGTTTGTTACATATGGACTTATCGTTGGATATGGGAGAGTTTGTTACATATGGACTTACCGTTGGACATGGTAAAGTTTGTTACATCCTGACTTACCGTTGGATATGGTAGAGTTTGTTACATACGGACTTACCGTTGAACATGGTAGAGTTTGTTACATACGGACTTACCGTTGGACATGGTAGAGTTTGTTACATACGGACTTACCGTTGGACATGGTAGAGTTTGTTACATACGGACTTACCGTTGGACATGGTAGAGTTTGTTACATACTGACTTACCGTTGGACATGGTAGAGTTTGTTACATACTGACTTACCGTTGGACATGGTAGAGTTTGTTACATACGGACTTACCGTTGGACATGGTAGAGTTTGTTACATACGGACTTACCGTTGGACATGGTAGAGTTTGTTACATAGGACTTACCGTTGGACATGGTAGAGTTTGTTACATAAGGACTTACCGTTGGATATGGTAGAGTTTGTTACATAGGACTTACCGTTGGATATGGTAGAGTTTGTTACATAGGACTTACCGTTGGACATGGTAGAGTTTGTTACATAATGACTTACCGTTGGATATGGTAGAGTTTGTTACATAGGACTTACCGTTGGACATGGTAGAGTTTGTTACATAGGACTTACCGTTGGACATGGTAGAGTTTGTTACATAAGGACTTACCGTTGGATATGGTAGAGTTTGTTACATAGGACTTACCGTTGGGCATGGTAGAGTTTGTTACATAAGGACTTACCGTTGGATATGGTAGAGTTTGTTACATAGGACTTACCGTTGGACATGGTAGAGTTTGTTACATACGGACTTACCGTTGGACATGGTAGAGTTTGTAACATACTGACTTACCGTTGGACATGATAGAGTTTGTTACATAGGACTTACCGTTGGACATGGTAGAGTTTGTTACCTACTGACTTACCGTTGGACATGGTAGAGTTTGTTACATACTGACTTACCGTTGGACATGGTAGAGTTTGTAACATACTGACTTACCGTTGGACATGGTACAGTTTGTTACATGAGGACTTACCGTTGGACATGATAGAGTTTGTTACATAGGACTTACCGTTGGACATGGTAGAGTTTGTTACCTACTGACTTACCGTTGGACATGGTAGAGTTTGTAACATACTGACTTACCGTTGGACATGGTAGAGTTTGTAACATACTGACTTACCGTTGGACATGATAGAGTTTGTTACATAGGACTTACCGTTGGACATGGTAGAGTTTGTTACCTACTGACTTACCGTTGGACATGGTAGAGTTTGTAACATACTGACTTACCGTTGGACATGGTAGAGTTTGTAACATACTGACTTACCGTTGGACATGGTAGAGTTTGTAACATACTGACTTACCGTTGGACATGATAGAGTTTGTTACATAGGACTTACCGTTGGACATGGTAGCCTACAGTTTGTTACATGAGGACTTACCGTTGGACATGATAGAGTTTGTAACATACTGACTTACCGTTGGACATGGTAGAGTTTGTTACATACTGACTTACCGTTGGACATGGTAGAGTTTGTAACATACTGACTTACCGTTGGACATGGTAGAGTTTGTTACATACTGACTTACCGTTTGACATGGTAGAGTTTGTTACATACTGACTTACCGTTGGACATGGCAGAGTTTGTTACCTACGGACTTACCGTTGGACATGATAGAGTTTGTTACATACTGACTTACCGTTGGACATGGTAGAGTTTGTTACATACGGACTTACCGTTGGACATGGTAGAGTTTGTTACATACTGACTTACCGTTGGACATGGTAGAGTTTGTTACCTACGGACTTACCGTTGGACATGGTAGAGTTTGTTACATACGGACTTACCGTTGGACATGGTAGAGTTTGTTACCTACGGACTTACCGTTGGACATGATAGAGTTTGTTACATACTGACTTACCGTTGGACATGGTAGAGTTTGTTACATACCGACTTACCGTTGGACATGGTAGAGTTTGTTACCTACGGACTTACCGTTGGACATGATAGAGTTTGTTACATACTGACTTACCGTTGGACATGGTAGAGTTTGTTACATACTGACTTACCGTTGGACATGGTAGAGTTTGTTACATACTGACTTACCGTTGGACATGGTAGAGTTTGTTACATACTGACTTACCGTTGGACATGGTAGAGTTTGTTACATACTGACTTACTGTTGGACATGGCAGAGTTTGTTACATACTGACTTACTGTTGGACATGGTAGAGTTTGTTACATACTGACTTACCGTTGGACATGGTAGAGTTTGTTACATACTGACTTACCGTTGGACATGGTAGAGTTTTTTACATACTGACTTACTGTTGGACATGGCAGAGTTTGTTACATACTGACTTACCGTTGGACATGGTAGAGTTTGTTACCTACGGACTTACCGTTGGACATGATAGAGTTTGTTACATAGGACTTACCGTTGGACATGATAGAGTTTGTTACATAGGACTTACCGTTGGACATGGTAGAGTTTGTTACATAGGACTTACCGTTGGACATGATAGAGTTTGTTACATAGGACTTACCGTTGGACATGGTAGAGTTTGTTACATACGGACTTACCGTTGGACATGGTAGAGTTTGTTACATAGGACTTACCGTTGGACATGGTAGAGTCTGTTACATACGGACTTATCGTTGAATATGGGAGAGTTTGTTACATACGGACTTACCGTTGAATATGGGAGAGTTTATCACATGCACTTAGTATTGCCTATAAGGTATGTCATTTACATTCAGCTGTCATCATATAGCAGTTCAGCAGTTTGTGGTCGATCAATTAATTCCCTGATAGCCCCAACACATAATAGAAATAAACCCATATGCTTTTCCCGTTGTCCGATCGCATGTAGACAACACCTTCCCTTCCATTTCTCTCATCTGTTCCAATGTTCGGGGCATTCCCTAATTTCAGTAATGTGTTGGGGGCAACTAGATCAAAGGCAAGCGATATTTTTACGCTCAGACCAGGCATGAAGTTCAATTACATCGGATCATTTGGGGGCCAATTTTCTCACCGCCCATCAACACGCGATATTTCGGCTGACAACAACAGCGGGTTATTGATACACTACAGGCTTCACCTCTTTGTAACTCATCGATATAATTACAACAGTTTTAACATTATGTAATAGTTGAAGTAGTTGCCAGAAACTATTTGTTCCTTAACACAGAATTAGTTTTAGTGTTAACAAATATATCTCTAGAGATGTACATTTGCCCTTTGACAGTAAATTGAGTCACTGGAAATTTAACAAAAACTCCACTCTTGCAGTGTCAGTTATTTTTAAGACGTTTGTTCATTTTATCTTGTTTTGTTTCTAGATTTCTGACATAGTTTATACATTTCATTTGGCCTGTATAGATGTTTATCCAAGGCTTAATTCAAATCTGGTCCGTTTTCGGTTGTCAACTTTTTCTGTTACAAATCAGTGCTGACAGTTTCGAAAGTGCCAATTGGGGTTTTGTTTAACATTACTGTTGGTTTTGTGAAAGTCTATTAGCTTGTCAATGAATCTAATTATAAAGTCTTCAAGGAAAGGTTACATGTGATCATCTGGTCGAGAAATAACACCGTGGTTTGCAGGAAACAAACTGGATTTTTCACGATCCACTGGGTATAGGAATAACGAGGTGTTCAGTTCGTGAAGTCCTATCGACACTTGTTAAATCTACATAATGGTTATATTCGCTTAATTTCGTCTTCATCTCTAGTTTCGTGGTTTATTCAGATCGAATCTACATATAACTGCGATTTCCATCCGTTTAATTCCACCCCAAAACCGCCTTTTATTTTTCCGATGTGTTCTTGTTGGAGAAAATCCAACCATACCTCCTTACCATATTGACCAGCCTAGTTCTCTTGTGGGCGACTTGGTAAGTCATGCGCAAAATTGTTTCTTACAAGTTTGCACCGACCACAGCCCAAACCGAAACAGCTTGTTATTGTCAATGCCTTTATCTGCCCTTGACAAAGGTGACAATTTTCATGTCTTAACATTCCCTCAAACAACATATAGTATTTCTATTGTGATCGTCTTAAGGTGGCTCTATCAAATCTCCTCCCTGTTTCGTGACGAATGGTTGAGGTAATACAAACAGGATTAATTATACAAGAAATTGGGATTAAAAGGACGCTCATGAAATGTAGAAAACACGGCTTATCTAAAACTGTTTTCCCTTTTAGCGAACGCTTGATTTGAAGGCAGGCCTAAAATCGTCTTAACTTTTCACGCAGGTAACAAAAAAGGAAAACACACCAACTTCTATTGTAAACGCTCTGGCCAAATTCTATAGAACAGCTTTAAGTTTAAGTCGATACTAAATTAGAATGAACCTGATTTGCAGTTGGTTTCTCTTATCTTTTATTTAAAATGAAACTGAACCACATCGTTTAACGCCATCCAATTTCAAACACCTTGTATTGGAACATCCTGGATTTGAAACTTGATAAAAAAAACGCTTCATATGTAGAATACTTTATATGAGCAGACAATTGAAATGTCCTATTTGTTTTCCTATGCTTGTTTACATTATGTATTGTTTTAAAATTGACGTGCAACTTAACACAAAATGCAATACCTCAAATCTTGAATTTCGTTTTCTATCTGATTTTCCACTTGTTTTGGGAGCAATTGTTAGCTTCCGTTTTACTAAGGTTATAAATATATGGAATCCATACATTATTTCTTAGTTTCTTTGAACTTTAAATTCAATTTTATTTTCATCTACCGGGTTTTAAAGAGGAAAGATCAAGAGTTCGTAATTAACAGTCGTCTTATCTGCCCTTGACAAAGGTGACAATTTCCATGTCTTAACATTCCCTCAAACAACATATAGTATTTCTATTGTGATCGTCTTAAGGTAGCTCTGTCAAATCTCCTCCCTGTTTCGTGACGAATGGTTGAGGTAATACAAACAGGATTAATTATACAAGAAATTGGGATTAAAAGGAACCTCATGAAATGTAGAAACCATGCACGGCTTATCTAAAACTGTTTTCACGTTTTGAAAGTCCCTTTCAGCAAAAGCTTGATTTGACGGCGGGTTTAAAAATCGTTTTATCTTTTCACAGATGTGACAAAAACTGAAAATACACCAACTTCTTTTGTAATCGCCCCAGGCCAGTTCTAAAATGACATTTTCAGAACAATATAAGATCAGTATTAAAATAAACCTTTTATCAAGATTTCTTTTGGTAATAAAATTTGAAACTGATGCTTCTTTAATGCCAAGTGATTAACAACAATTTCGAACATAACCATGTATTTTTTATATTTCGAACATGAGTAGAATATTATTTTTATCCATGCACTGTGTTCAAGAAGTGTGCTTGTGTTGATTTCTATAAAACAAAACAATATATATTCAAATATCAGAATGGTGAAAGAGAGTATAATCGTTCGTACTATATCAATGGTCACCAAAACCTTTAATCTCGTTTTGTAAAGAGATACAATTTTCTTTTAAAGTAGATTTCTTCTTTCCCAAAACAAATACACACATTTGAACTTTGTTTATTTGATTTGGTTTTTTGGCTTGGTCCTTGTTGAGATTTTATATCTTTTTTTTCTGCCATCAGGGATATTATTTCCATTGCTTAATATTTCAATAATAATTCAATCTGTTTAAAAAACTATACATAGTAAACCTAAAATATATATATATTATAATTTCTAAACTGTCTGTGACTGTTCAATTTTGAATTATAACTTTCGAGTGTTTATCCATTAAAAATCTATCTATGTTTCTGACGAGATATTTAAAAACACTGCGTTAGATGATATGAGTTTAAAAAGGGCAATTCTTTGCAAATTATTGAAGAAAAAAAATGCAATTTAGGTCATGTGGAACAACGACAATTGTATACAAAAAAATCTTGGTATTAGCTTTTTCTGTTGTTGTATAGCATTGTGAACTCGTCAGTGCAAAACTGTCCTGTACCTTGTAATCAATGGTCTCTCCGCTGGCTTGCCCTAAGGGGGTATTAGTGGGTGGGATTGTACACGCCTTTCCCTGCAGTAATGTTTGTACAACGGGGACTTCAAAAAAATCTAAGTAGCCCTAACCTCTTGATAGTCTGATCACAATTCCGTCACGACAACGGGCGGAGACGATCGTATTTATAGAGCGTTTGAAAAGGAGGATAAACTCCTGTCGTAATACCGTCAATACGTTTCTAACTCTGTTATTGGTGGCTACCACACGGTGTTTATATCCCATTTAAAGCCTCAATTAAAACGATTGTATTAGTGTATTATGTGCGCTTTATAACGCGGATGTTTTACTTAAAAAGAGGCGGGTCATTTAACTCTTGTGCTTAGCCGTGAGGGAGGACGTGTTAATGATCTTGTGTAACATCCAATCCGCTTTTCACAACATCTTCGTAAATTCTGGTGAACGGAATATTCCTTCACAATAAGACACAAGACACCGAACGAAAACACAATTTCCGTAATACATCGCAATTTCAGTTCATTACATAAGGTCATAGGTAGCATTTTTGGGGGTAGTCCGAGTTTAAGACTCCAAAATGGCTCTTTTTATATACATTTACGCCCGTCAATATTTACAAATTTAATTTTGGGTTGTGATCATCATATGCACGGGGATGTATCAATGGATAAAATATGTAAAAATTAAGACTACATTTGCTTTTCAATCTTTTCATTATTGTCTTTGGATAATTGAAATTTCAAAAAGTTTTCGTGCAATAGCTAAATATAAAAAAAACGGTTGAATATCAAATCTTTTAATGGCATTTAAAAGTTGAAAGCTTACTATTAGGCAAAGAACTACGTATGGATAGTCACCCAATAAACCAAGAAATTGTTCTCCATAATGAATTCTTCGCTTTATTGAAACCGTTGAATACACTTTTATTGTTCACTAACCTGCCATGTCAACTAATGGCGAATTGCTGGAGCAATCGTGATCAATGTAATACGTTTATGTTACATGTATGATGGACTTACCTCATACTTATGCCAGCATAAGAACAGCACAAGATGACATCGGGCCAATAATATCGACATTATAATATGGTGTATTAGTTTGGCAAATTTGTTGCACGGAGGTTTGTGGATTCATCTGTTCGAAATGATATTTTTCAAGGACTTTAAACCACTGCGCGTTATCTAAACTGTTAAGGAGAAATTGCAGAAATAAGACCTGAGCTGCCAAAAATGTTCTGGTCGAACACAATTTTTAAATTAATGACAATTTTTCCCAAACAAAAATAAAGATTTTTTTGTTAATATCACCATCGGAATTAAACACTGAGTAATTGTTTACAAATATTAAACACATAAAAATAAACCCATGTATCCCGGCTGGTTGAGGCATCACCGCTAAACCTAAACACTTTAGGTATGCTACAACGTCGCCTTAAGTAAATCCAGTCATTCCAGCTTTTCGTTAATATCAACCTTAGAACTACACATTTAGTAATTGTTTAGAACTATCAAACACATAAAAATAAATTCATGTATCCCGGCTGAGTTAGACCTTCAAAATCCAGGGGGCGTGTCGATCTTCATATAGGCCTATAGATCACATGCTACTTGAACTGTCAATACGTCTGAAATATAGACTGTTATTTTCGGCTTCCATGTCTTTAAAATGAATATATTACATTTTGGGCGTTTAAATAAGAAGCTGGGTCTTTCGATTGATTGACTGATTGGCGTTTTACACCGCAATCAAGATTCAGGTCTTTTCAGCCCCTGTCCATTTTTCACGGGCATCTTTGTAAATGATTTGGTTTAGATTTCTAGACTACCGTCAACTCTAAAACTCTTTAGTGACTTTAGAAAAGTTAAAAAGCTCACGAACGTTATTTCTGTTTTCAAAATTATCTCTGCGTGATCACCAACATACTTGGCATCTACAAGTATGTGGATTAACTTCTTTCAGTGGCCTTCTGAAGTTAGGGAGTATGGGATCGTTGACATTTAGTGTGGATAACAAACTCTGGATTTATCGTACACAAGGTTTCGGTGTAGGTAGTAATATCGTGTTCATGTGGCAAACAGCCATCGATATGTTGAGTACAATCATTAAAGAAGTTGTTAGCCATACAAATATTGTTGATTTTTTTTAAGTTTGTTAGATAATAAGTGAACGGTTGTTGTGAGTTTATTCCAGTGTTATTTAGTACAACGTGCGTGGGAATTGACTAATGATGCTGACATCATGTGCGTCATTAGATACATACACCCTGTAGGCTGGTAGACATGAAGCTCAAGGCTTCGTCCTATATAACGTAACCAGCTGTGTGTTTGTTTTTATTACACTATTGGTATGAGATGCCAATATATTGATATCGTTCCGTCAAAACAAAATAAGGAAATTCACTGCTTTTTTTATATGAAGAATGCAATTTGTACAGTTTTAAGTGATATCTAGAGTCTGTGTTAGGTGCTGTTTAGAAGGAACATTGGTGCAGATTGACTGAGTGGTCGTCATTGTTATTCAAATATTTTCCTTTTCGGCTCAAACGCCACAAAGCTTGAAAGCTATTTTTAAAACTTTTTCGATGAACCTAGAGACACTTGCATTCGAGTAACTTCCCGAATTCACAACCATATAATCTTGTACAAATCATGTTACTTTCATAGAAAATGTTGATTGTTGTCATGTCTCAAGATATATAATGTTATTGGAGCTGCAATAAAAACTGACAACGTGTCTATTATTTTGTAAGGAATAAGCGCACATTTGAGGCACATTTGTTACATTCTTGAGTGTTAAGAGCCCATCTGTTGTCTGACAACCTTTAAAACAGTACATATGCATTATTAATTGGAAACGCTTAACATTTTTCGAAGTTTTACACACCACTTGGCTTAACTGTTTGTTTTAACAATGTTACTCGCAGACCAATATACTTGGATTAAAATACAACTGAATAAACTAGTTTGCCGGCCATACGGAGTCAAAAATATCCTTCCATGCAGACTTTGTTGTGCTTGATTGTTGAGTGTATTTGCTTGTTTCAATAAAAGAGTGCATCAAAAGAATGTTCTCATTTTCATCCAGATAACGTTTCCTTCAAAATGACATAAATTCATCTTCCGATTAATGGCCCATTTGCCTTCGCAGCCTGTTGAGCATTTGTTACGAAAACCAATTTATATGAGCTTTCTACAGCTAAGACCACTATAATTAAACATTGGGCACATACAACATGTCCAGTTAGGTTTATAATGTAGAAATTGGGGTGAAAAAGAAACGAAGAATCGAAGCTTGATTACAACAACAACGACCAGTGTCGGTTAACTTAAGTGTTGGATTATCCTCATTACAGGCCTTTTTATCTGCGGTTTACAATTAAAAAAATATCGGTAGGTTTTTCCAGTCCCTCTTACCCGATCGTCTGTCTGTATTTCTCAGAAAAGGTACGTAAAATTATACTGTGTCGTTAAGTCCCTCGCACGACTCAAAATATTATGGCGCTTGTGTGTATGTCAAGGTTTGGGTTTGTTTACATTGCGGGTACTTAATAAATCTAATTTTCGATTTGAAATTAAGAATATTAAATGATGACAAAACTGTGAATTTTGGAAACTAGCTTCTTCTGTGTGGGAAAAATACAGAAAACCGCCCACCCGTTTTTATGTCAACAGTAGGCTATTCTGGATTCTCGCGGCGAGTGTGCCTTTAAGGGATCCCGGAGTCAGGAATTGAACCTCTATCCTCAACAATAAAGCTGTCCATTCAGCTAAAATGACTCCCACTTAAACCATGCAAGATACTTTCTTGTTGTACCGAGAGAAGTTCATCAGTAAATAGTGATAAAATAGTGATTCGGTCAAATGTTTTAGGTACAAAAAAAAGAATATCATACTGTTATACATTTTTTAAAGAAACCCCATCAGTGCAGACAGTGTTACTATTCCCCGAAGGGATTGGCCTGGAGTAATTTTTGCTGTTTCACAAGAAACTATAATCAGAATACTGTTCATTTTTTCATTTTAAAGAATTTTGGATGTTAAAAACGATGGGGAACTATAGAATAGCAGTGATTGCTACAAAGAGCAACACACCTTTGGTAAATATTGAGGCGAGGGTATCGATATGCGGGTGCTAAAACAGTTCTCACATCCATGTTACGCACAGAGAACTGTTGCAATGTTTTCAATTACATATATATTTAAGTTTTAGGAGGTAAGGGTTGATGGAAAATAAGATGCCTATGGCGGCATTTTTTCGCGAATGATTTAAACGTTTTTTTTTCAAGTTTTTTTTAATGAAAATATGAAGAAAAAAAACCTTCCCGATTCTAATGTGTATAACACTTTTCCCAAACTATACAGTCATCAACGAATTTCTAAATCTGATGAATGGTGGGGGAGGTGATAAGGTTCGAGTTGGGCAGTAAATCCTATTTTATATAAAAGGCGTTAAATTTACGAATGGATGGGCTCTTTCTTTTCTGATCGCATTTATAGACAGTAAATTTAATTTGAAATATTTATAGACTATGGCACCAGTAACAATTCGTATTAAATCGGATTTTAACGGAGGTAACAATTGGGTATTTTATCATCGCAATATAGGGGCGGGTTAAATATTGTCTGATAACAGGCGAGATTTAAGCGAGATCTGGAGAAAGGACGCCCTCTGGTGGTAGACAATGTGACGATTAGCGTTGTTGTATCGATGGCCACTTGACTTTCGACAATAACAATGTTCTTCACACTGTCTACCCAGGATAAGAGACTGATAGGATGCCCGGAATAGCCTTTAAGGAAGCTATTTAACACCCCAAGGATAAACCCTTACGTAATAAGACACCCTCTGACATGTATGAACAAGCGTTTACTATCGCCAAACTCGCCCGTGCATACAGTGTATTGTATTGGTGATTTCCTCATTTTACAATTAGGCAATGATTAATTATGCTCTTAACACGGTTGCCTCAGGCTCGCGTAGAAATTACTTCGCCAGTAGTCTTACATAAAAATGGCGTAACATCAAATTGGCATTAAGTGAGCGATTTCCGCTCGGACAATCTTCACTTTACTAACCTGAAGGTCAGTTTGTAAAGATCCTGGTTTTATACCACGGGCTTCGACAGATGTGTATTACAAAATGAAGAATTTATTTACTTAGTGCATATTTGAAAAGAACATAACACTATACGGTGTATCATGTTTTATTTTCGTTAAAACGGCAAAAATTATTCACACATTTTGGGTGATGCCCAGACGTAAAGAAAATCATGGAACAAAAAATACCTTTTACATGTTATCTGTAATAAAACATATTTTTTTAATCATGTAAAGTGTTTAGTATGGAATGAAAGAAATGAAGCATTTTTAGTGTCAGAAAAAGTGTTGGTTATTTGCCATTTAACCAAGGATAAAGAAAGTAAAATGTGTCCCAGGTTTAACTCCAATCAGTCCTTCCCTGGTTTACTTCAACATAAATCAGACTCTAAAACTTATTTGATCACTAACGTACATAAATAAGTTGATTAATAATCGGTTCCATTTATTGAATGACTTTCGTCCTAACATTTAAATTATTTTAAGACGAGGTTTTAGAAACAGATTTATCTCAAAGTATCAAATCCCTTCCTCGGATTGAACTTTTAGAAGAAATGCAGATAACCCCTATTTCCTCCATTTCAAATTTGAATGAAATTTTCCCATGAGGTTTAATACATAATCCGGTAACAGATTGTAGTCCCCAAACCAGAAATAGTCTTGTACTATGCGAATCAAACTTAAGCCCTCTCGAGTCCGTCAACATTTTACCGTTGTTAATTGTTGGTAAACGGCATTTCCCCTGTCCTGTGGCAGATATTAGGGAGAAAATGTCCTCCCATCTCCGTTATGGAAGATGACACTCAGCCTATCTGTTACCTGTGTTTTCCTGAGGAGTTAGTGTCACTTATACCTCTTAGGCTTATCTCTCAAACCATCCACCATTGCCTTACAAAGGGTACCTGCCCAGGTATCAACTGGAAGACCCTTTCCGCCACTTGAAATTAGTATAAATCCGAAGGTGTCACTGGCAACATTGACGGGTTGAGACACATTACTTCAGATTTATATCTTATTTTATCACAATGACAATTCTAAGATTACGACAACAGATCAATAAAAACCTGTGAGTGTGAACACTGTCATTTTTATATAATGCCATTCGCACCACCACATGATTAAAACCGCTCCATCTTTAATTATAGTAACTTGTACAACAAGACCTTGAGTATCGAAATCAAAACACCGGCCTACTTAATATTCCAAAAGACAAAAAACTATTGTTTTTTTTAATGTCTCAATATCTCAATATCTCAATAATATCAGATCTAAATCAACATTGACGTTCCTTTGATATCAATCAACAACAAATATACGTCTTTTGAGCTATTCTTGTCCAAAATCTTGAACGGCTATTTTACGCATGAATAGGGAAAATATACAGTTCAATTTTTATCGTCCAAGTTTTCATTTTTGCCTGATATAACATGACGAACTGAAGCAATGCATTCAATTCTATCGTTTAAATTAAATTTGAAAACAAAAATCCGCTTCTTAATTCATAATGAAATTGTGTTCATGTTTTACAGGGGAGAGAGTAATAAAAATATCATCTATTATTACATTATACTCTATAGGTGAAATTATTTCATTACATTTTTTGTCCTTAATATTATTTTCACCATTATAAATGTTAATATTTTATAAAAAAATACGATGATTAGACATACTCAAGCTTTAGCAATATCATCTCTGTCCGTTTCGCGTCAATTTGAAGTTTCAATTTATTGTCTAGATCTAAAAGGAATTCCACAGTGGCCTATATTACAGCTTATAAAATATCCAAACAACAATAAATTTACTTTAAACTTGATCTACATTAACACTGATCTGATAAAATTGATTTGTCGTCAAAAGTCGCCTTGTCTATTGAAACACCTTGCTGGAATGAATGACGATAAAGTCTTAATCCGTGTTTCTTCATGCCGCTTTATTCGCCATTACCCCTGTTTTTCGCCGCCAAGGGAACTCTTCATCGAAGATTTGCTCTTAGCTCGCGGATTGTCGCCAATTAAGAAAGATATATGAGTTTTTCCTTTCCCATGGGAGGGATCAACCTCTGGCAAATATCTCCTAACATATGGCAATCTTTTCTAGAGCAATAAGCTTGAAAGACGTTGTGAGCTCGCGCTAATGACAAGATTAACCGCGAGTTTCAACGCTAAAGCCCTCATTTACCTGGCTGGAATAGCATATGTGGCACAGGAGGTGATATTGAGAGTTGTCTTAAAACAAAAACTACCAGCATTTAATCTGATTAAACTTGGGAATTAGCTTGGGGTTTCGCTACCTGGCTATTGTATTGTCTGGAAGTCGCTATTCACACCTCGCACGGGGACATTTCCATAGACTTGTCTGAACTTGGAATGATTACCCAGAGTTAATGGTGTCTGCGCAACGCCCAACACGTGGACCAAGAACAGCCACAGACAAATTTTCCAATCAAGCTCTGTGAAGTACAGGTAATAAATTAACCAGCGTTTATAACAGAATGCACCAGAATATTGCCACCTTTCGAAATTTACATAAAATGAAAGGAAACGGTTTTACTTTCCGTGCTGCCATCATATGGTGGATTATTTAAACTTGTTATTCTTGCTGTCCCTCTCAAGACCTTATAAAATACAAAAAAATACACACCCAGAAAAAATCAGTGAAACACGCATTACAATAACTAAACTTTGCTATCACGGCGCTTACCTTCGTTGATTGAAAGGTGTGGGCTATTCCCTTGGTGAGTATCAATTACATGCCCCCCTGCACTCTTACCGAAGAAGATTTTAAGATTATAACATTTTATCGGAAGTGTATCAAGTCGAGATAAGCTTAATTACTGGTCTTAAGTAACTCTATTGTCGCTCGTGCTCAATCAGCGTCTTATTAACCAGTAATCGAATCAAATTCACCGCTCATTAAGGGCGATCAATCCCAACCAAACAAAAACCAAATCGAAATATATTCCTTGACTCGTGTTGAACGAGGGAAATCATTTCCTCTTTTCATGAATAAATTTGACTCCTTAAGACGATTGAGAGATTTTATCAGGTGTAAATGGACAGGTAGATTCTAAGTCATCCAAGCATGTAACTTAATGATTGGCACACGGAAGACTTTTATTACATCAATGACGTGTTCAGAATTCTAACACCTTAACAGTGTGGTCTTTGAGATGCTCAAGTCATTTTTCTTCTTCTCTGTAACCAAGTTTTCGTATCAACACTTTCGATTATATCTTAAGCAGGTACAAAACAATAGTTGTCAATATCCGACACCCAGCCTCTGGACCACAGCACTTCCGTCCACAGCTCCGTTTCCGATCTAATGACAAGTGAACCTTTTAGATACAGCTCTGAAGTTCCATTTAATAACAGAAGTTTGCTGGTTACAGAAAAGGTTTAAGATTACTGAGAGGAGAAATTTATACTCGGCTGAATTCTCTTTTCTCAAAATAACAATCCTTTTCTCGATAATTGATTAGGATTAGATTTTAATTACAACTCCTTAGCGGGAAACTACGAGGTGTGTGTATGCGTACGGATTACGTGCCGCGTTGTGTGAGAGATAAATCTGGAGTAAGGCTGCCAATGAAAAGACACTGTTTTATAACGATAAAGAAAATTTATTGCTAATTGCATTAAGTAGAAGGTACTTATCAACTAGAACCGATCAATTGGTGGATATTTCTTCCCATCTTTGACCATGATTATACACATGTGTGATTGGCAGGGTGATAATAAATATACATTTCAGAACACTAAAACACACGGGCACAGGGAAAATCTTCTTCGTTAAATTGTCCATGGAGAGGAATTGCTAATGGGAAAGGAAGCGAAAATATATATTTTTGTTCCAAGGTAAAAGCCAGACAAGTTTACCAGTGACTGGTGAATCTACATGTATGTGTTTGATTTTTATGTGTTTTTCTTCGAAAGCAAGTATTGCAGTGTTCTGTTATTTCTGACAGAACACTTCTTGATGAATGGTAAAAATTGCCCTACTCTATTTCTAGTGTCGCCCGGAGCGGGAATCAAACCATGTCCATTTAAATTGCCCCTACCACCAACACTAACTGGGGTTGGCTGGATAAGGCCGGTTTAGCTGAATATATAACACACCCGGTACTTTGGGCTGACGATATAATACTGAATAAATACTGAATTCACAAGTGACTGATCGGAATATACTATGGGGTAGATAACCAGCTCTCCAATATACGAACACCGTCGATTTTAAAATCTAATAACCTAAATAAAATTCAATGTAATCATTCTACCTGTCCCAGACGTTTAAGCCTGAATTTACTTGAATTTGGAAAATTAACGCCCGCAAACAAGGTGGTGCCGCCGAATAACAATGCTAAATGTCGTTTATTGTAAAAAAGGAAAATTTCCGACCTTTCAAAATATAGGTAGCATTTAACCATTTTGTTGGAAGTGACATATGTTCCGTCAGTATTTAACGGCCATTAAAGTCGCCACAACCTGTGCATCCATTACAACAGGCATGCCGTTAGCACCTGCCTCAAGTAGTTTGGAGTTATAGTCACTTGTTATTCAAATTAATTCTAAACGGTATATTGTCCTATTGAATACAGACTTATCAATTCACACGAAACAGAAGAAATAATAGAACACAATGGCTTGATGACTTGTTGTGATCCGGTTGTTCAGGAAACAAGTATACTATAACCATCATCGTGTTTTTATTTTTCTGTAGAGTTCATGGGTGGGGTGGGGGGGGGGGGGGGGGGGATTAGCTTTTTGAAGGGAAATGGTTCTGTTGGTGTTTTGGGTTAATTCCTATGAAGACAGTATGTTTTTGGTCTAATCTAATGGAAAGGGGTTTTGTATCTTGTTTAGAAATAGCCTAGGTCTAATGAATGAAAGTATCAATTGATCATGGTAATTTGCACTTATCGAAAGTAATTGATGTTTGTACCACGCAGGTTCAGACAAATAGTTATTCACTTCAGTATGGATCATCCTGTTTTCAGTAAATTCTTTGCATTGCTTCAAAAATTCCCAAAAGTACTAACTTTTATCAAAGCTTTAGGTCCCCTCTCCACTGAACCGGGTAACGAAATAATCTTGAGTTTGACGTAAAACATCAAACAATCACTATAGCTTGGTATGACGATGGATATAATAATTAACTGGTGTCGCTTTGTACCAGAATGTCCTAAGTATTGTTGTTTTGCAGGTATTTAAATGTTGGAGAGTTGTAGGAGAGTTCATCTTCGATTTTCCATAACCTTTGTCGAACAAAAAGAGGCAAAAGATCATAGGATGTTCCTGTAACAATCGCTCGAATATATTAGTGTGTCACAAAGGCGTGCTGTTACAGTAAAACTAAACCATTGCTTCTGATGACAAAGAGAGTTTTGCGCACCTTCTATAGCTCGTTTGAACTAATAATATAAATGTATAACCCTTGATTTAACGCATATTGATCTGAACTTAAACTACATTAATGGCGACTACATTTAAATGTCAAAACATTATTGTGGAAGCTAACTACTAACATTTCAGTTTCGACACATGTAAGTTATTTTTGTATATTAATGGATTAAATTACAAATTATAAGGTTAAACTATTTAGTACACTTTTATCTCAAAATCGAATCGGAATGATATGACAGCCGTTAAAGTTAATGTTGTTTCATAACTGTATGAATATTTTTCTGAATAGCGGAAATACAAATACTATCTGATTTATCTTGCATAAATGGAGAGCCGTCAAGAGCTTAATATTTTTTTCATTTCAATATATTTTTGGCGTTGTATTTTTTTATTATCAGGGAAACTTAGGCACCTGTGACATATATGTGCAAACACGTCTAGAGTATATCTTTAAGCATGCAACATGACTTCATGTCCGGTTATTTAAAGTTTGTCTGTAATTGTACGGAGGCAGCAGTTCGTAATGACGCCATCGTCTACAAATTTAATTTTACTTAAACGCTAAGATTATCGTAATAATCAGTATTAATGAAACAAGGCGCCAGCTTTGTCTTCATACGATGAAGACATCTATGCCTAACTAACCTAAAACGATTCTTTTCAGATTTGCAAAATGGGGAAAATACTTTCAAACAAATTATAGGTTGATTTCTTAATCCAAAATGATTCAGTTTTTAGTGTAGATAGTATCAAAGATGCAAACAAAACTGCCCTAAAAAGTCTTCAACTTAACACAAACCGATTGGTAAATCTGTTACATACACTCTGCTAATATTCTCATTGCAACAGCGAAGTGCATTCAAATCCATCGACAAAGCTGAAACAGGCCTTCTCACAATATACTACACAATTTTCTGGTGAAATACTCTCTCACGATGGTCTGCTTAACATAACGAGTTATGTAACGAGCTAATATTTAACTAAATAAAGTATGGTGTTAGAAATGAAAGCCACATGCATCTGTTACAATTTAACCTGTCGGGGAATTGTTCAAGTCAGCATCCTTCATTTCGATTGTTTAACAGCAACTGTATTTATACTAAGATTCAAATTCTAGACTTTTATGTAAAAGACAAACAAATGTTTCTGCCAATCAATGCAGTTATGGATTGGTTAACGTTTTCAAACCAAGTACGAAAGGAACAAGGACTCTTTTAAATAACACTTGTCCATTTGAAAGAACATCCCACAAAAAATCTTAAACAATGTCCGATGTTTTCCGCTTTCGGAGCCCTTTCGTTGCAATTTGTATAAACAAGCTGTTGATCTCCAGGCAAACATTTAACACTTCGTTATTTTTGAGCCACGTGGGTCTTCAAATTTCTAAATTATCGATTTTACAATTTTATGGAAGAATGACTCCTTTCTAAAAAAATTTGAAGGTATCCACGTCAACTCTATATTCATAGCAGCATTAACTTCTTAGGTAATTAAGCGATCGTGAAACCAAAGAACCGATGGAGAAAACCAGAGACCAATCCATCAAATCAACACATGTGTCACTCAAACAATCAGTCAATCAAATAAATCAATCCATCTATCAATCAGTCAATCAACTAATCAATGTATGCGTTGATCTCTGCTAAACCCGTCTGTCCTTCG
This sequence comes from Lepidochitona cinerea, assembly GCA_963971465.1. Lineage (NCBI taxonomy): Eukaryota > Metazoa > Mollusca > Polyplacophora > Chitonida > Tonicellidae > Lepidochitona > Lepidochitona cinerea. The sequence continues at coordinate 22,539,421 of OZ020563.1, read as the reverse complement.
TCATAAATATATATGTCGTAATACACGGGTGTTGAAACAATGCTGAAAGGCGTCCTTCATAGCTTCAAACAAAAAGGGGCAAAAGTGTTACTGTTGGAAGTTTTAAGTTAATTAGTGTACAGTAACAGCCAAACAGGTTACCGTGTATTTACCGCTGTGTGAAAAACTCTTAGCTGATTAACTGATGGAGAATGGCGTGTTATGGACACATCCCAATCTGGGAGAATGTACACTCATTAATTCTGTAAAAGGAATAACTAGGTATCGAGTAATTTGGGAGAAGTGTACAGTTAGTTTTCGCTGAGCGCAATTTAGAGTCGGGCTAATTGAACGTATAGGAATTGATGAATAATAAAGGAAGAAAGGTGTCTCTTTCAAACTGGCATTCTGTCTCCCTGTTCGTGTAATTGGGGAATAGGTAAGTTGCATGTGTATGAATTTAAATATTCATTGTGAGTAGCCGAACTATTTGGCCTTACAGTCATTTTCAGCTCTAGCTTGCTGTAAACGAATCACTTAATCAACCTTGAAATAAAAATCACTCTTGCACGATACTAGCTAGGGAAATTATCCAAAATTGGATTTAATATCTTACTTAAGTTCCGAGTATGAATGGTTGATCCCAACCTTATTCCCAAGGGTCTCCTAAACACGTCATGAGTACCATGGTTCTAAGGTGGAGTTCTCTGCCCAAAGGCTATGAAATTATCCCTAACATGCAACTTTCGAATTTTTAATATAACTCATTAAGTATATTAGCTAGTTGTGTTGAGCCCAGGCATAGTATGTTGTTCACAACCGCGCATATATCGTGACAATCAATGGGAGGTAAACGAACTTAAAAGGAAAATACTTAGACGAAAACTATCAAACAATCAATACAAAAATTACCTTTCGTTGTGTTGGAAAGTTTTGAATCATCAAAGATTTTCAGATCAATATCGGGTTAGGGTAACACCAGAAAGTCAAGAATGATCGCTTTTTATTCAGATCTGGGTTTTGGCAACAACCTCACTCAATTGTTACAGGTATTGAATAGCTAGATGTAAGCCGAGCATTGTGGAACTATCCTAGAGCACTACCCGTAAACTCAAAGGAAGAAAATAGCGTGAAAAATCTAAAGTCGTTTCTTTCAAGTCTTTATTGAGAGGAGAAATTGTGGAGAGTATATAAACGAAAGATTAAAGACCTCGGTTGAATTATTAAAAACGGCCATTGTCATGTTTACATCAATACAACTCGATGTCAATATGTTAAAGCTTTCTGAAATACATGGGCTTTGAGGGGAAGCCATTGTGTGCGACTTAAACCGTCTTAAGTCGAAATTGAAGATTAATTAGAATTCAGTAGAACATTGTGTTCTGATGATATTGTGTAGAAAGTAGCGCTTTATGTTCCACTATTCCCATCACACAGTACAGGGATAGCGATTTAAGACAGATCACAGAGTCACAGGTGTCGATAAATGAAAAATACCTGGTGTTGACGATGAGAGTCACACCTGGCAACAAAAACCCTCTTACCGATCCTCATACTCAAACTGAATTTTAAACTAGCTCAACTATCGCCCATCAAATTGTTATATTGCTTATAATATGTACTTCTCGTATGCCCATAACTTATACCCAAGAATAGATTCCCGATGAAACTTATGTAATATATATATCGTCAACCTGATGAAATATCATGGGTTAAGTTTATTACAACAATTTATGAAGGGGTATCAAGGTTTAAATGATATACCCATTTTAACACAATAAGAAACTTGTCTCCATGGTTATTTTAGACAAGAAGATTTTCCCTATGCCCCTGTGTTTAAGTGTTCATAAATATTTATATAAACGTCATGGTGAATCGATGAAACAAAGTTTAATACTAGCATATTAAAAATAATGATTTATTTGCGTGACCTGCCAAAATGGGGATTAAAATCTGATTGTTAGTTTACTGTTTGTGGTACCTTGAAACACTAAATGATTGGCGCTGAAATAAAAAAGTCAGTAAGCACAGTAACCTGTACGAACCCAAGATGTGTGTCAATAACGGACATAATTATAATTTTCGGGATTTTCTTGCTCAAAGAACTATCTTGAATTATACTCCCGAGATTAGTTTCGTTATAAAGTTCATATTCTGTACTTTATGTTGCTAATGAAGAACAATTAACTAATTCGTTTTCAATAATTTGCACTAATAGGTCACAATTACCAAAAAAACTTTAAATCATCTCTGTTTTTTATTTTTGTTTTTTAATAACTAAATGCAGCATAAATACCGAATACTGTTAAATATACGTGTCAATAAATAGATCTATGCCTTAATTTTTTCCAACACAGAAGACATAAAGTTGTTTTTTTACTAAATTTCAAACGTTTCAAAAAGCGTTCTTACATTATTGTTGATTAGAGCTATTCGATTAACTGAAATAGTGTGTAAATGAAAATAGTCGAAATAAATCCTTCTGTAGGGAACTAAAAATTCGGCTCTTAAAGGGGCATGAGCTGCCAAAATGTTGATATTTTGACGTTAAAACAGAATGTCAAAATTATTGGCTATTTTTCTCAAGACGTATAATTCAGAAGTTATTTAGTGCCCCTAGTCTCGAAAATGTACGATAAAGTATTGTTTTGAACTAACTTTGCCTTAGCATGAATGAATGGTCGTCCTGGTTAATTAAATTTTGTTAACTCTTCGAACACGTTTTCCGTCCGTACAGGCCACCTACTGTATGGATATTCCTCATTCCAACGCCAATCATTTAGTTTTTCAATGGCCTTCAAAGCCTCTTACTGTCGTGGCGATCAGAAATTATCACAGAAGTGTGAATTTTGGCAGCTCATGCCACTTTAATAAGATGTGCTTACTGGTTGCTTAATATTATGTTATCTGACCTGATTATGGGGTCATTGTATTTTACGTAACTTTACCTAGGGTATATGCTTGTCCCCTATTTAAATATAAACTGAATGCTCTCTATTTTTCTTATTCACGAAATATGTTAAATTGTGTGTTACTGATTGACTTAACTTAAAATTGAATTTTGTTGTTTAGGACGAGTTATTGCAATTTTGAAGCGAGACTTTGTTCAAAATCAAATCTATTGATTTGTGACGGACCTTTTTTCTAACTATACATTTAATATCATTTTGCCTGACTAAACACATTGGCAAGCATGGCGGAATAACATGATGGAGACTTGAGTACAAATTCTCCATAATCTAATAAATTGTCCAATGAAAACCGCGACAATTTAATTTCGTTGTGCTGTAATTTACATCCGTTGTTTTCTAGTGAAGATCAAGCCCTTCCTTCAGTTGGACAAAGCTTAAACACTTAACTCTATTATTGACAAATTTTCTAGCGGATCAAATTATCGTTGGCTAATTTTCGCCGCGGTTCTGGTTTGGCGATTGCGTTCAGGCCCAAAGAAAGGGCACCCGGGCAAAGAGTTGAGCGTTACAAGGGAGTTAGGGGACTAGAAGAAGGGCTTCAACGGCTGGTTAACCCCACAAAGGCGACTATTGGGGCTTCAGGGTGTCTGTCCCTCTCAACCCATCTTCATTTAACACGGTCCGTAGAACTCCAGCGAGTTTAACAGAATGGGGAAGTGTTACTGATTATCAAACAAATTACGTTTAGTTATTCTACGTTTTGGAGCGCTTTTGATTTTCAGGTCATATTTGCATGCAACTTTATGATGGGTGACAAACAGATAGTTTAAATCGAGTAATGTCAAGTTACTAACTGCTGTCATAAATTTTACTATAACAAGCTTCTATAAAACTACCATTCCTCGAACCCTTTGTATACGTAGAATTAACTTCTTGTTTAAAATGACAGTGGTGGTCATATTTCGTGATAAAACAAGAAAGCACATTAAAAGCGTTTACATTTGTCCACTAACAATTCAGTTGTCATAGTAAAATATTAAGCAGACAATGTAAAGCTGCATTGTAATATATCAATATTTTCATTCTGTTCTCGTCAGTAAATTATACTTTTAATGCATCTATCGTCAGGAGAATCACTTACCTGAAGCAGACATTTTGAAATAACGAAAAAGACAAACTATACCTATATACAGAATCTCACTTTTACACAATTTGTGTATTTTGTATTTTTTTTACACAATTTTGTTCTGTTCTACAAGAAACGGATTGTTTTTTGACAATGAGTCAAACATATTTCTATAATATTTATGTAATGTTAATGGATAGACCATCCAAATTTAAGGAATTGGGGAAATAAATTGAGCTACGTTTTACAGATCTCATTTCATTTGATTCTAAGTACATTTTAAGGCAATTACCTAGATATATAGGTTTATTTTTGTCACACCCGTTTAAAGTCACATTTTGCGATAAATTTATTGAGTTTTAGGGCCTATACTGCTTATACAAAATCTGACACAGGATGCCCATGGTACTATCAATTAACCAGAACTTTAAGGATGCATATATTGTGTTCTAAATGGCAATTTAGAACCTCTGCGTTTGTATTAGGTTTAATTTGGTGCCCGTTTATCATAAGTGTTTATAAGTTACGCGTTTGTTATTAACATGAATATACTGCTGGTTAATTTTCCCAAATACTAGAAATAATTGAACTTGCTCAACAAGACAAGAGTCCAGTTTAAATTAAAATTAAATCTAAAAGTAATTTATTTTCTCTTCATTATTCAGTTTTTTCAGTATTATACCAGTCCGATTACCGTCACACAAATACAATTCAAGTATACAAAGAAAAGACAGAAAAAACACAGCAAATGGTTGGTTGTTTTAGCTTATTGACGCGTCCATTCGTATGAATGGTGTACGCCATAAATACAGAAAATCCTTTTCAGAAACGATTAACAGGATTACATAATAATTACACCAAGTACATGTACTTGCTGGCAAATATTACAAATTAATTAATTGTGTTTATTTTAAGATTGTTGTCCTCATTTGACTGATTTTTGCCTGAAAGAATATTCCGTCATTTGGTTGCCAGAGGGTTGCCTCACCCTGGTTGATGTTTGATAAAAGACTTGCAATCTGATGGTGAGACTGATAAACAGAATTATTGTGCAAGGTAAAACATGATAATAGCCCCCTGGGTCATCCTGATAAGGCGACCTGAACGTCTTAAACAGGAACCGAGCAAACACTGCTCCCTGTCTCATCCCGCCTAATATGGCCCAACAATGCTTCAGAACAGCCATTTCCCGGCGGTACAAACAAGCTAAAAAGATTAACCCCTGCAATTAATTCTTTCAGTGTTCCCCCATTTCCTCTGGATAAACGTACAGCTGTCTCAACGTCATCTTTAAGTCCTGTTCCTAGACATATTAACCGAGTTTGACAAACAATAAAATTGCATAGATTAAGCATCCTATAAAACAATCCCATTAAACAAACGTACTATTATGCAAATGTATAAGAAGCTCGATATCTTTTCTCCTTTAAGACGATTTGAAGATAGTTCACAAGTTATTCCGAAAAAACAAAAATTCATTTCACCCAAGATCAAATATTACTCAATATTTCGACTTATATCCAGCCAGCATCGGGTAGTGAACTTGATCAATATGATCACCATTTTTAATCTAAATTGCCATCTCCTTTCGCCTGTCCCATACACTAAATGGTCTGAATATAAGTAAAAATTATTGTATTTTATAACACAATGAAATTATGAAAGATAAATATGGTGGGCTACGTACAGAGATATTTGCGTAATGATTTATGGAGATAAACATGACCTTTATTTGATGTTTCTATCCCCAAATCTGCATTATTTCCTTATAGAATACACAATAGCACATCATAGATGTGGTTTTTTACTTTTCTTTCACTCCTAAATAAAATAAATATGACTGCTTAATAGTGGAAATAACCAAATTTTCCATAGTGAATTCTCTTGTGCTATATTTTTTTATTGAAAGTGGCACGAGCTGCCAAAATTTGCACAATGAGGGTTTCCCAGCTCATCGAATAAACTGAATTATTCCCGTTGAAATAAGATAAAAAATATTTTGTATAGTCTCTGGCCTGTACAGACAGCAAAGCATAAAACAAACATTTTAATATGTTTGTTCATTTTTAGCTTAAGTTACTTAAAACAGTACAAAAGCGTACATTCTCGAGATGAGTATCAGTAAAGAGCTTGTATTTTGAACCTTTTCAGAAAAACAATAGAACTTCCAAATTTTGTTGAAGTGAACAAATATTGACATTTTGGCTGCTCGTGCAACTTTAATCAAGATCTGGAATAACATTTTGGACACGGGTTTTTCTTTCTTTGTTGTTGCTGTGTTGATGGAGATATATCATTGGGAATCTTTCAATTTGGTGCCCCTTTATGTAGACTACATTATTTTATGCAGTAGCAAGGTAACTCCGAATAAATTTAACAAACGCATATTGACAATTTAAATTTTCTTCAAAGATATATTTGTCATCTTCAGGAAAAGTATATCTTTGTCGAAATATTGAAATTGTCAATATGCGTTTGTTAAATTTATTCGGAGGTTACCTTGCTACTGCATTATGCGAAGCTATTCAGTGGATCAACAAGACATTATTTTATTTCCGCTACGTTTCTTTTTATACATTCTATTTTAGTCAAAAGTATTAAAATCTAAAAAGTATAAAGATAAACCCGCTACAATTCGGACCGTTTTAATCACACAAAAAATGTTTTACAGAAAGTCATATTTATTTTGCGATTCCTTTCTTTGCATGATGATGAGGGAGACACTTTGGGAGATAAACATTACACCACTTGGGAAAATGAGACCAGTATTATCAAATGGAAAGAGAAAATAAATTTGAAAGTAAATATATGGTCTGTCTGGGCTTGTTTAAACCTTTCATTCTGACACAATTTTCTGATGTGAATAAGACACGTCAGACAGATCTAAATCCTATTATCGCTCGATGTTTTGATTGAATTGCTAGATAGCAGTGCTTAGAGATGACAATACGTCCAGAGTGGTGTCTTGTAGATGTATACGGTTTAAGACGCTCTGACAACTGTGGCCGAGTTCATAGACAACGTCACAATAGTTTTTACGACAAGTCGACACAGAAGTAAAATAAAAGATATCTCTATCAATTTCTCTTTAGCACTTTATATTGTGGACTCGACTTTTGAGAGAATTGTTGAGGCATTGTCCGTTTTTGCTAGCCCAGAGCACTTGACTGCATTCAATTGCCCTATAATCCCCTCACCCCATTTAAACTTGCAATAGTCCGTTTTCATTTGAGGCCCAAACACCTAGTCCACGATTCTGACTTCGATTTTGCCTTTTGTGTTGTTTTCGCGCGAGTTAACGAGTTCGCTAATCCCGACTCCAAAATTAAATTAGACCAAACAAAATCGTGAAAAGCTTTAGCCATCTGCTTGGCCTTTCTTACTTAGGTGTTACATTGAGAAAAATATGCCAATGAAAGCCAGACCAGAAAGCTACAGTGTATGGAATTTGGATAAATACTCAATAATACCGCCTTATAAAGTTAAAGCTTGTGTTCTGTTGTGATACATATCCGAGTTATTTTACACAAACAACTTGGTTAAATAGAGATAAAAAATACCATCAAACGGATTAAAAAGTGTATTATTGCTTGTGAAGAAAATAACAAGATCAAAGGAAAAAAATGAGACGGCTACTGTTCAGAACTTAGTTTACCAGATATATCCCTTTCTTCCCGTTTACTATGACAACACATGCGGCACAGTAAGAACAAGATCACATCTGTGGGACTGAAACGCGAATTGTGCGAAAATCGCTTAGTTCTATTTCATTGTCAATTGAAAGATTTCAAAAATCTGGCACGCCTGGCTGGATGTGACTAAAACCGCAGTAAATGGACAAGTCGACCTCTGCAGCTACTGTATTCAATAAACAGCCTTTTATTGAAGTAAAATTTTCTACAAGATTAAGCATTTGAAAAGTACTTCTGCCACACCCGTTTATAGTCACATTTTTCATTTTTTTTAGCCACAGCTTTTCTATTTATCGGCTACGCTTGACCTTTCATGGTATGGGCTGCCAATTCTTCTGGTCTATCAGCAGCTTTATATGTACAATTCCACGCGTTTGCTTCCCGGTTTTACAGTTTGTAGCCAATTAGTGTCATAAGTCGATGAGACATATGGGTTGTAAATTATCTTTTTGAATATTTCGCCAAAGCTTATATCATTCAATTTCTAAAAAAAACGAGCCTTCGTAAGTGCATGGATAAAATACTTTACAATGGCCGTTATCATGGTGCTGTATTGAGATGCCATTTCCAGTGTTGTTAGTGGCCAGAATTTTAACCCGACTTTTAAAGTGCTGATAACTCACTATGTCGCTCAATGAATATCGTAATGGAAAGATATTCAGGCACCGTTATATTGACAGCTCTCAGTAGCCTGTGTGCAGTGGGTCTGGTGAATAGACCACGCCCACAAAACCATATGGTGCTTTTCTGATTGGCTCGCTCATGCGCGAAGGCCCTTACAACTGTCAATCGGGATGGCTCGCTATCGTGTGCCATAACAACAGAATAAAACCACTGGTGTTTTCAATAGCACATGTTAAAGCTGTCCCAACGATACACAATCATCATTTGATACCCCCAAGTTGTGGAGAAAGGTCGATAGCGATTTCTGTGAATTTGAAAGAACTTTGGGACTTAACTTTTTTCCAGCCGAATACAATTCAGTTTTGCTAAAATCAGAATTTCAAATCGCGTTTGCTAAAGGCAAAAATCATTTTCTTGAAGAGGCATTTGAAGCTACAATTTTATTTCCGGGATTTTTGTCCGATAAACGAACAGAACAAAAACTATTCGAAGGGATTTCGGTTTGTGGCTTTATATTTTCAAGGATTGTATAAATATTTGTGCCGATTTTCTGTGTACTTTGAAAATGTTGCATATCTGAATATTAGAAAGCCATTTTGTACACGAAAGGAGAGCTGAAGATGGAGAGACCGAATCAACGTCGCCGGAGCGAAAGTTTAGAAAGAGATCAAGAGAGAATGAGTCCAGCTGATATGAGAGACACTGATACTTCTACAGATATGATTTATTCACCAAATTCCCGTTTACGACCAATGGAACCTTACCATAAACAAGGAGATAACTCAAAAGACAATTCACACGAAACCAGTCAAAGTAAAACAAATAAACGTAGTCGGTCTCCCAACGATCGTCTGCACAGCCCTTCCAGTTCCACCAAAGTTTCAAGTGCTAGTTTTAATATGAATTTGGACTCGGAAATTGGACATAAATTTCGGCTAAGTCTTCCACGGCCCACTGAACATTCAGTTGTTCCAAGACCATCTTTTTTGATTACAGACATTTTAGGCGATCGTCTTTCTGCTCGTCCAAAACGAAAACTTCTTGATGATAGAGAAGGGATTGATGAAGACTTGGATCCAGTTAATTTGAGTGATGTCGACGATGAAGGCGATGATATGGACGATTCTAGAGGCGATGATGACTTACCATCATCACCGACAGGTAAGAATCCTAAATATTTTATAATTATAAAATCTTACCATCGTCGTACAATTCACGGATGCTGCTTCGTGAGAATGCGTTGCTGTCGTGGTATGGTGAATCCGTTGCTGTCGTGGTAGGGTGAATCCGTTGCTGTCGTGGTAGGGTGAATCCGTTGCTGTCGTGGTAGGGTGAATCCGATGCTGTCGTGGTAGGATGAATCCGTTGTTGTCGTGGTAGGATGAATCCGTTGCTGTCGTGGCAGGATGAATCCGTTGCTGTCGTGGCAGGATGAATCCGTTGCTGTCGTGGCAGGATGAATCCGTTGCTGTCGTGATAGGGTAATAACATAATAAAAACCTTTATTAATCTATATAATATCATATTTAAAAAAACTTTAACTATAGTATACAGTGTACATAAAACAAATCTGAAAAAAGAAAGATATTAACTGTCGTTTATTTTATTGTTCCATTGTATGGCAAATGGTACTCATGGTACGCCAAAAGATCGTTACTCAATGATTTACAGTTGGAGACAGTTGTTGAAATTCACGTTCTGGACCATCTTCAATTCATTTAGCCAGGGATCATTCAAGCCTTATTTACAATGAATACTCTTCTCTATGAAAAAGAAAATATTCAAAAGAGAGCGACACACTTTGGTTTGCATGATATGCCAATATCTATTAAATGACTACTTTGATTAAGCAAATGATCTCCGGTTTATCGAAAACAAAGTCCCTAAGAGCACTTAGGAAGTCTTTAGTCAACCCTGTATATACACGACCGTTTGACTTATGCGTGTAAGCAGTGGAGTACGTTTTGTGTGTCAAAATAAGACCAGTTATGTTCTGAACGGCGTTACCTTTAATTTGTGAGTGTAACTATGATGGGAGACCCAGCCATAGTGTAGATTTGAATCCAGATAAAATTCAGAGAATGAAATTTACGAGGTTCCGGTTGGAGTGGCAACCATTGGGTCTTCCATTAGGTCTTCTATACGACCGCAATGACAAGAGAGTCAAAGTACGATATGCCTTCGGTTGGTGTTACGCCGGCGTCTGACCCTATGACACACGGGCAATCTTTTTCTTAACCGTCCGTTTTATTCAGCCACAAATACCTTCTATATAACACCTAGATAAAACGACCCACTGAAATTTATGGATGACGCAAGAATGAACAGCAAGAAAGGAACGACTTAAACTTTATTTATCTTGAAACGAACCGGGGAATCGCTATTAACCCGGGAGAGATTATCTAGATTTATAGTCAAATTAAAGTTGAATTAAACAGTTAAGTGTTCTTTTACAAACCAGGGATAACATTGGTAAGATGATCGTCTATATAAACGGTGTACATCAATTCACTTGATGCCAGAGGTATTAAACACACTCTTAAAAATGCACTCTTACGAAACTGATAGAAAATAAAAAGAACAGATAAAGTCTACACTTTTCTACCTTTATCCCCTATATGTAATCGGTACACAAGTAAAATATTGTAGAAGGAAAAGAAAATGAAGATACAAGAATAGACACTTAAAATGCTTGTAGAAATTCACCCAGTTGATTACACTCTACAGGCTTGAAATCGTTTGTAATTTTTAACTTTATAACTAAATAATATTTTGGCGTTTTATTTCTATGATAATCGGGACGTTCAATTGAAAAAGATACAAACGTGAGTTTCTTTTTTAGATTTACCACTGATATCAATAAGAAGTATTTTAATCAATCAAACACGCAACGTCGCCACTCGCGTTAATGAATCGTTAAATTCTAACAGTACTTTGATATTTCATAAATTAGATGCATGTGAATGTCAAACATTTAGCCGAGAATCAAAATGGTACTCACACAATCGTATATTCAAAATAACTGATCAAACTTTTATAGATGTGTAAAGTCGAGCGAGAACAACGGTAATTAAACGAGTGAAGTAATGGGTTAGTCGACAGATGGGTCAATTGGGGTTTAATTACATTATGTCCCAAACACTTTATTATCCTCATTAATATAACTGATCAATACAGTTGATCAGTCCACAGCGGAACACTCAGTTCGGGTTCACAGTATATTATGTATGATTATCTCCAAAGGGCGGAACAGTAAGTTGAATCACATGGTGTCTCTAATATCAAATTTTATCACCATTATTTGTCAGTTGTGTTTTAGGGTAGAAATTTAGGACTTGTCATACAGATAAACGTGACAAGAAAAATAGTGAATTTTGAAAGCGCAGAATAATATTTTATCCAATGCTTTACTTATTTTATTTCACCTAATTGTATAGTGTTGATATATTAACTATTTTATTTCTTATTTTATTATCTTTCTTATTTTATTTTAAATTGCACAATAGTGAAGTTAGTTACTGAATTACTTTAAATAGATCTAGAAAGAAAGAATTTTTGGCATTCCTATTGGTGATTGAAACCACTATTAAACAGCAATCTTCATATTGGTGTTTTCACTCTTGCGAAAAAACACAAAATAGGACATAGACTTTCTCGGTAGTTCTAACTGCAAATTACATAAAGAAACAACTGAAAGAATTAGATTAACTGTATAAATGTGTTTGCGTAATTCAATGGTAATCTGAAGTCTTACATCGGGATATTACTTAGATTTATTGTCGCTTTCCTTCTGTTTTGCCTCATTTCACACCTGTTCAGGTAATCGGGCATGGATCGGTCTGGAAACGACCCGCAGAGTTGAGTAATGGATGGTTACAAAACAATTGCCCATGCAACGATTCAAACGTCAGGTTGTAATCAATCAAGAATAGCAATTTAATTTTTTTGTCTCTTTCCCCCCAACGAATCGTTGCCTATTTCTGTCAATTCATTTGGGTTTTTTTTGTTTTCTTGGGAGCTTCTTCTGATTTGCGTTTTTTTATTCTTCGCTCATATTGCCCTTTCATTTGTATCTGTAGTAGCTGATATTTCGCTACCAAAAGTTGCATTGATATTTCTTTAGATGTTATTTTTTATTATACATCGTCATAGTAAAACATTATAGTCCCAACGTTTAGACTAGAACAGGAGTTATTATTGTTGCCGTTTATCTGCATGATAGGTTTTCTGGCCATGTAATAGTTTATTAGAGATTGTTACTGCATCATTAACTAGACTAATCTTTAACGCATTTATCGTGTTCCATCTAAAAACACAGCGGGAACCGTCAAGTTGTTCCGGGCTGGGACACTTTACGTTTTGTAAAGTCGGGCTTTCATCGCGGCAGTAAGAAGAAATATCTTTATTTGCGGATACGTTGAAAGTGGCGGTAAATTGTGCCTGCAAAATCATTTCTATTTCTCGTGATTTAGTTCATTGATGTTTAATCATTCATAGAATACAAATAAAATTGCGGTGTCTGTTTCAATTAATAATATAGCTGGAGACCATTCAAAACACTATTTACCTGGGCTCTATAGTATATTGTGGCACAGAATCCGATACTGTTGTGTATGAAATTAATGCCAAAGCACCGAAACAAGCCAAAGTTTGAACTGCGTGTGATCAAAGTTCTAGATCAAACACCTAATCCAAGGATACCATTTGATAGAGAGTTAGTACAATAACGTCCAGCAAATATGTATTTTTTACAAATACAAATTTCCGCAAAAATGTGTACAAATTTTAAATAACTGAAATTTTAATAAAAAAAAATTGTGTATCATTTTCGGTAATATAACTGACTTTATTACAAACCTATATTTTATTATTTTGGCGGGTTTTGCTTTTAAAAAATTAATATTTGTCAACATAAACATATAGATCTAACTGTATGCTTATTAATGCTGACAATGTGGTCAAATGCGTGAATTACGGAACCCTTGATTGCGGCCTAATTCGCTTTGATTGTTAGATAAAAATATATGTTTTTAATTGAAGCTTACAACTTTAATGGTGAACTAATAAGGTATAAAGAAACTCCATAATCTTACCTAAACGAGTTTATTTTTCTGTATGATGCCAATATGTCAATATAACTTTATTTTTAACTAGACAGAATTTGAAGCCTTTTTAGTCTATCTTGTTTCAATCGTTCTAACTATACAGTTTAGCACCGTTGCAGGTAAAGGCGTTTTTACAATAGGTTGGTACAAACTAATCACCCAATATTGTAAAGCGATAGCTGAACAATCTCTGTTGCTGCGCGAGAGAAGATTGGCTGAAGTTACATTAAACACCTGCAAAGATCAAATAGCTTAATAGTACCAGGGAACAAATTACACGGAAAAGAAAATAGTCAAAATACCCACAGAATTTCGTGATCGGACTCTATAAAATCGGCCATTAAAATTACGTGAAAAGTACTTGATACTAGTATACAGTTGATGCCCAGAATTTGACGGGCGCGTGGTGTACATTATTACCTTCATCAATATAGCCAATGCTAAATCCAAACAGACCACCTGTTTGGACTTAAACGATATACATGTTACATTCAAATTCTTTTTATTTCACCTGTGGACCTTTTTTTGATCTTCAAAATCGTTTTACAACTTTCAAGCTATAATTTGATGACATTAATCGCCATGGTTTTAATTCGAAATAAAAAGGAAGTGATGGTAGAAATAGGCAATTCGATACGCGATTTTTCTGCCTGAAGGGTTCGACTAATAACGGTGTTGGTTAATTTTCAGTTCTTTCACCCTAAAATAGCCCAACACGTGTGTTGACAATGAACCCGATATAGGCTTTGACATAAATTATCCTAAATGACACGGTGTTTTACACACTTTTAGTTCAGTGCGTGAAAATTCTAAATCGACCCATTTTAATAGCGTTTAATTTTTGATGCACTAAGATTGTATTTTAATTTGATGGTTCTTGAAACGGAATACAAGCCATCAGAAACTTAAGCTTGTCATTACTTAATGCGTGAGGTGAATAGTTATTTTTAAACAATTTCTTAGCGTTTAATCAAATTTTGATGCACGAAGATTGTATTTTAATTTGATGGTTCCTGAAACGGAATACCAGCCATCTGAAACTTTAGCTTGTCATTACATTTTAAACAATTTCTTTTAAAGTTTGAGCTTTCTCGACATAACAACGCTATCTGGACAGTTCAACGAGGGCTAAAGGCTACCGATTTGTCTGCCTACATAGGTTTGGTGATTATACTATCAAAAATACACAAAATAAAACTTATACTTATTGTTTGGAAACAGCTCTGAGAAATAAAGAGGGATATTCAGAAACTGAGCCGTAGCTGGACCTAAATCATCAGGAAATAGTTAGTGACTATCGCTGGTTTAGCACTAGCTGTCTAAGACAATTCAGTGGGAATCAGAGACCAATGAAAATGCGGGTATTGGAAAGATACCGATTTTGTGTGAGATAAAGAATGGTCATCAAATACAGCTACTCGTCTGTTATAAATTAGAAGAACATTTCATCCAAATATCATTTTCAAAAATTACATTTTACATTAAACAAAAATTGTCAGAACAGGTCACAACAGTCTTGACGTGCCCAAGGATATCATTTAATTCATTGGGTGATGTTTTACGCCGCACTCAAGATATTTTCCCCTTATTTTGAGGCAATGTCAGGTTTAGAGGGTAGAGGAAACTGGACTCATTGTCCGGAGGAAACACCCGGCCCGGGGCGCTCAGAAATTGTTTAACTTATTTTGTCTGAGTTGCTTCAAGGCCATAGAGCTTTGAATCACTACCCAAGAAATAAACTGCCGCCAAATAGAAATGACGTAGAATGTGCTATTGAACTCCACCTAACTGTTAGACAAACGATAAATGATACAGTAAACACTCGACAATTATTGATGGGGCTTGATAAACTAGATGTAAATTTATATCCCATTTATAGGTTATTAACAGGATCTTAAAACACCATTGGATAGAGTTATTGTTCTCACCGAATAGTGTTTAAATGAAAGGGGCTGTTCGGGTAGGCCATGATCCTGGATCAAGTGGGGGAAGGATGAATATGAAGGGAGTTGTGCAAATATTTCAGTTGACACTTATTGGCCTATCAGTAGCAGATATGTTTACCCGTTCTTTTGCACATGTTTATCCAACCCTTATTGCGATCCATTGAGAGTCTGTACTCCGCGGTATCGGACAAACAAGCCGCCGAATACGCCTCCTTTCACTGCCCGGCTTAGCCCACCTTGTCCCCTCCGACCAACTTGCTAGGCCCCTTGAAGAACGTGACTGAGTGAATTTCTTACACATTTTCTCAATTTCTATGCTTCATCTGTCGTATTATTATTGAAACGTTTATCCGTCTTTTACATCTGTGCTATCAGACAAAACTACCGGTGCAAATCTCCCAAATCGTCTTTGATCCTACTCAATATAAATGTTTACGTTTCGTGAAGATCGTCATTTTCCAACTCCTATCCGTTTCCATTAAAATGATATATTTGCTACATTTAACCGTTTCGTTTGTTTTGTCGCAGTTTTCACTCTTTCATCTCAAATGGCTTTACAAAGAATTACAATCCACTTAAAACTTCTAGATTGCACCATTGTGATTGAAGTGGCCGCCAGAGGGCGGGTTTGCTTCAATATCACGTTTGCGTCTTAATTCAATAAATATAGCGAACAATTAACAGCATTCTGTATTAACTTTAAATATTTTTATTATCCTACAGTATCTTATATGGTTTATTCGACAACTTTCTAGCTATAGCTCTGAATTGGTTATTTAATAATAATACTATACAATATTTCTGTAAATTGCAAAATATGTGTTAATAGTACCTAAAAACAACATATTTTTATTACAAAACTTAACTTATTTCTCATTTGAATGCAGAAAAATCAGCTAAAATATCTTACATAACATTTTTTACAAAAGCGATAACCCCCAAAATTTAAATCTCCCCATTAATATAATTTAATCAGTTTATCAAGAACATGCGAGTTCTAACAAAATACAATATCCCCAAGCTTAAATTATCGCTTATAAAACGATCACTCAAACTAAACATACATTACACAACTAGTTTTACTAGTACATGCCACATATGTTCCAGGAATTCACCACAATGGCTCTAGGAAATCGTTTTTAATAAAATCCTTAAATGATTTATGTAAGGAGCTATAACACATATGTAGTACATGCCTAATGGACGAAATAAATATTGAACTCTACTATGCAGGTAAAAAAATATGAAGTATTTGTATGTGATTGTGAAATAAACTAAATACTTTCCTCAATTGTAGGAACACATGGTGACGAGACGATATCATCCAGTAATGACGGATCGGGGTGTAAACCAAAGAAACCAAGAAAAGCCAGGACAGCTTTTACTGATCATCAACTCAACAGTTTAGAAAGAAGTTTTGAACGTCAAAAGTACCTCAGCGTGCAAGACAGGATGGAACTGGCGGCTAAATTGAACCTCACCGACACGCAGGTGAAAACCTGGTACCAAAACAGAAGGTGAGAGATATTAGTCATTGTATTATCTGTTTTCATTGTATTCATAAAACCCCCGCTTTACTGTGTTAAAGTTTTATCAGAAGACTGAAATCTGGTACATTTGTAGTCTATTAATTTCTGAATTAGTAAATAACCGACACTAACTGACCCGGAACAAATTCCGGGCCAGGATGAGAATCGAACTCACGACTTAGGGTTACCGTCCCACCGCTCTACCAACTGAGCTACGCGGTCTGTTAATTTCATGAAATACTCAAGGTTATTATATTTCTCCTCTTCTGGAGACAGGGTAGGAATATATATGAGGCCATTCCACAACAAATGGTACCGTTGATTTCTGGCGGCCATTATATTTATATAGATTAAATAAGAACCAAATAAAACTGTATGGTCTGAAGAGAGACCCGAACACGTAGCGCATAGGCAAGAGGTCAACACTGTCAACGACAACTTACTAAACTTAGTCATTTATAAGAGTTCCTGATGCCCATTCTTGTCATGGGGATATGGGAAATGGTCTTGTATCAGACAACTTTACTTTGACGTATAATTGGAAAAAATTCAAGACAGTCCTATAGGAAACACGACCTGGTTTAGGCACGTTAGGTTATTGGGAAAAAATTACACACCGTATAATTTGAAATATCTCGGTAATTAATCCGGAGTAGAAGAGCAATATGTATTCTTACAATAAATTTGACGTAGTACAAAATTAGTTTTGTAATTACTGATGACACGGAATATATTTTTTTTATTTCCACTTGATCTCCAGATTGGATATTTGCATGCTGCCCTATATTTTTCCTTTCATGTAGTCAACACTATTGTATCTTATTCAATGTAACGCCATATATACTCTCAGAGTAGTTGATTTACAATGGTATAAATGCTTTAATCACCTTTCTAAGTGAGAAATCAACGCCGCTTAATCCTTTTTTCGATCACACCGCTGTCAAACGAGAATTCAAGCGTAGGGTTTTGTAAAAAGAGTGCCTTGTTTACAGAATCAATTTACAGGCGGCACGGACTTCACTAGGGATCATATCGATTTACCAATATACTTATACCTAAACAGTTTTAACATACTCTTCTCTCAAATATTATTCACATCGTGAAAACACAGCATCTGTGAAACACCAAATGTGCCATTTAGTGTTTTCTCGTATAATTCTAAGTACCGGTAAATGGTTGGTACCTTATACACCCCCCCCCCCTCCCTCCCCAACCGAACCCCATCTGTACTATCGACATCTAGTCTAATTAGAACGTTTATACTCAGGTGTTTAGCACGTGATGACATTGCAAAGTGTTCTCAGTTCTTCGAGCTCCGTCTGAAATCAAGGTTTCGGTTTCTTATATTTTTTGTAGTTTAAAGGAATCAACGAAAGCACAAAATTGATAGCTACAGTTCCACCAAGCGCTAACTGCAAAAATATAATTCAACAGAAAAGTACGCGTTTTATTAAAAAAATCCCATCGTCCACACTTCCTACACGTGTATTGTCCTGGTAAAAAGTAAGATTTTATAGGCTACTCGTTCGATATTTTAAAACTATTTTTTTCTGTTGCATTTTGTTTACGTTCAAAGGCGTTTGTAAATGAAGGAAGTGAAATATAGGTCTTCTTTCCTCTTGTCTCGCGAATCTCGCGAAAACAGGTAACATCTTGCAAAATATTGAAGTTTAATCCTTGAAACTGTGACACAGTGTCTTGAAAGACGCCTGTAAACAGCCATTTACCTTTTCATAAATATCTGACTTAGTCTCTGTTACTTGCCTGATTTGCTCCATTGGCGACAGATGTGGTTTCAATTTCGGTAGAGAAAGCAATTTGTATCGGATATAATCACTTCAAGTATTTACGGAATGCTAAGCCGTATTGACAGAGGACCAAGGTCCAAATCAACAGTTAAAAGTGGATTGAACTGTCAAAAATATACACTTTTTCTTGAAATAGAATTAATCAATAGTTGGTCATTTTGAACAAGTACTACGCAATATGAGTTTCACTCTATCGTCCTATGTGGAAGAGTTGCCAGGTAACAGCCGAAGGTCGGGGGTTTCCTCCGGGCTAAGAGCTTGGTTTCCTCTCTACTAAAGCTAGCAACGCGGCCATACAAGTGAAATAAATTTGCGCGCGGCGTAAAACATCAAAATGTCAATCAACGAAATAAGAGCTTTCCCTAATACCAATTATAGGGGTACTTTTCCTATTAAAAACTGAACTCTTGACACTCGAAATCTATCAAAAAGTTTACTTTATGGCACCTCATGACGTCATATCTTAGACATATTTTGCCTTCTGACCAAATTTGATTTTGTATCTGGTAAGCTTGATTACTCAAGATCAAAATAAATTTATTTTGTAGTTCTACATATTATTTTGTCGGCGTGTTTCACTTGAATTTTATATCTAGAAACTTTTTGTGGAAAAAAACCCATTCTGTTGGAGTTTTAGATTTATCTTATCTGTCATTTTTATCGAATACTGCTGGAAAAATAAGATAAAAGTTTATGAATATATTCGATTATTTGATTCACGAAGTTCATGATGACAACGAGAAAACCGTGTGATTGGAACCAGGAAGCTGGTGAATGGTTATTAGATTTGAAAGATGTCACATGAGGTTAACGTTAGCTTCAGAATTCTAAGAAAACAGCGATTTGTTGAAGGGAATTAGTCGCCTACAAACACTGGGCATAGGGCGGACTGGGGGACTGGGAACAGATATTATATTTTCGATAATATTTATGGAATAAGTTCTCGGAATTTTATCCTTGTCAAATATCTTATTAGCCAAGCAACAATCTGTTCAGATTTGTCCGTTCTGCCTTGTCGCTTCTCGTTAGCTTTTAGGGACATTCCTCGCCGATCTAGATTTGCTGCCATTCTGCAAACCACTCTCAGGGGAGAGAAGTTAAGAGGCTGGAAGGTCGCTAAACTACTATCCTCCATTCTAACGAAGAATGGCTAATTCTTCTATGGCATCTTTCTCGGGGATGGGGTTAAACCGAGCTACGCCTGAAACTGCCATATGGCCCATGTAGTAAGAATTTTCCATCCATTTTTACATCGCTTGACTTAACCTTCGGAACGAATTTATTCTAACACGGCTTTCCATGTAGCCAGTTGTTGTCGTCACTTCATCTCTCTTTCCGCATCGTGGTTTGAGCTCATTAAATCCGTCGAGAGAATCACAGCAAGGCCCTTTACTCTCAATTATCATTAAATACACATTCATTACCCTATCATATGAATTAGTACCGCACTGTTTCTCGCTTGACGCATATTAACTTCGCCCCTATTCCTAATCGCATAGGAGACTTCCCCAAACCATATCTCAATTCAGTCTGTGTTTGTTCTGTAACAACCTCACAGACAAAAACAATTTGCGGGTTATTGTCCCTGCTTTAGAAACCCTTAAAGGCTGGGATTTGAAATATAATGAAATTTACAGAGCGGTAACTTTGCCATCAATTATCAAAAAAATCAACATGGCGATGAGAGTGCCCGGATGTTTACTCGTCTAATTGGGATATGGGTGACTTTCACGGACGCACGCCGGTGAACAAAGATCAGATTTGATGACTAACTTAGAGCTTTAATCACTGTATACCTCAAAGACTATAGTACTGAATAATGAATGTCAAACGTTTGCTGGATTGGTCATTTGCTCACGGGCCAGCTCGCAGGGACAGATCCATACAATTTGGGTTATCTTTATGTACCGAATGTGACTGCTTAAGGACTTGAAGAGTTTCAAGAACAGCGATCACGATTTATGTTTGTAACAAATGTAACACAGAGCCGTACACTCGGAGATTAAATTGGAAATGATTTCCCTTGATTTGCAAGAAGCCACAACGAGCTGAAACATGCATACATTGATTTCGTTTAAAAACAATTTAGTCTCGGTTCCTGCTGTCAGTAAAATGTTTTATTGGAGCACTTCAATTTTCTTAATTATATATAAGGAGAATATATTGTCCAGCAACTCATAATTAAAATAAACGTGAACATTTAAGATAAAAAATATGTTTAAAATTCTCCATTCGTAGATAGGTGGTTCTTTTATCCCGAATTTTAGAACACGTTTTTTTAAAACGTAGAAAATCTAAGGGTATTACAATTCTAATCTCAGGCATAGTTAACTTGATAAATCACATTTCGTTTTTGCAGAACGGTTGTCACGTGGTCTTCCCTGAAAAGTCTTAAAATAAGAAACTTATGTCTTTAAAATAGTGTTCTTTAGTGTCTACTGAAAATGTGATGTCTGCAGCTGATAGCGATCGGTATGCGTAATTGAACATACAACATCATTCATTTGTATTTTTTCTAAGACATCATCGATGAAAACGTCTGATATAGAAGTGTTCAAATTACTGAGGTTTTATGCAATAGATTTGTTGTTGGCCTTTTAATGGGTGACTTTTCTGTGGATGTTATCTTTGGGTAAACGAATCACTCTTACAAAGTTAGGAAATCGGACTCACCCTCTTCAATAACATGTATTTCATTTGTTAAAAAATTCGGCGCCAAACGTAACTGAAACCAAAGCCATTACATATTGTGCTATATTGTCCGAAACATCGATAGAAATCAGTTAAATTGAGGCGATAAGCGGTTGGGAGTTTAAAACGCGGTGTTTTGCGTGCTTTAACCACCAAATTAAAATAAATGTTACCCCGTAAAAATATTTCACAAAAAATTATCTAAAATCTGTTGTCTCTTTTGTAAACTTCAAAAGCTTGTTTTATCAGCGCGACTGGCGTTTAAAATTTAATACGTTTGGTTGAAGAGATGACGCCGTCTGGCCTGCGTTATCTTGATGTCGTTGCTTTTTGTGTGGCGTTCCACAAAATCACTAATACGTAAGTTTGGGTAATGGTGGGGTATTAAATAGTTAGCGGGGTGCAACCTGATGGTTAAAGGGCAGGGTAAATAGGGAGAGGGCCCATGACGAGTCGAGTAGAATTGTTAACCAGACGAGATGACAAACTTGACAAGGACATCCCTTTTGTCCGGAGGTACTTCAATCCTTTATGTGAACTATACTATTACACTTCGAAACATTTTATTTTTTCAAAAGGCTTGTGTGTGTTCTGAAAATAATGGACTCGCATACTGTCCTCTCCAATCCGAGAACAACAAAAGACCTATCTCTCAAACATCCGTTTTGAGGTTTTCCGGCGAAACATTCGACGGTTCATACAGCTTTATAAACTAATTTTTATGATTCTCAATTTAAATCTCATAAAAAGCTAATTTAATATAACGTTGAAAAGATTTTCAACTGCATAAAATAATGAAATATTAACAATAAAAGTTTAAGTCGTGTAAAAATGTAAAACTAAATTTGCGAAAAAACAGGATTTTTTTATTTTCAGTTAGTTAAAATCATTTTATTATATATCAATTTTGTTTTTTATTAGAGCTGAAAAAAAATAATTAAACCTTTGCCTCAGATTTAAAAAGGAAAATTCTTGATTTCGCTCCGGGAAATTTTGGAAAGACGTATACAATATATTCAAACGTTGTCAGAAAAAACCCTTCGAAAAGCATAAAAGTTACATTTAATGATGGGTCACCGCAAAGAACAATAATCAATCGGTCATTCTTTATCATGGGTGAGAAATTAGGCAGCAGTAACTGTATGGATGTAAGCCACAACCTTTTCTTTGGTCGATTTTACATTATAAACCGGGTTTAATCCCAAGACATCCACGACTTACCGTACATAGGATCGTGTTAATCATTCTATTTAGTGATTTTATTGAGGAGTTTAATCCCAATGACAGCTGTTCTTAGTTGAAATTGATTGGTTGAGACACGTGCTGAACAATGAATTGTGAACACAACTTTTAGTGGTTTAAACAATGACATTTTATCAACCCTAATCGTTACCGGATTTATACCCATTTTCATACGTAAAAACATCCCAAAATGCAAGGATGTTTTGAACACATACCACTTTGAACACATACACACACGCGCACGCACCGATAGACTCGGAAACAAAGCCTCAAATCTACAAATCCATTATTTATTATTTCAGTCATCTACCAATCCAATGGCTTAATATCTGTCCCACAGTTTTGTAATATTTTAGGTTATTTATCGGTTTAAAGAATATATATGTTTTATTTTTTTGCTGGTGTTTGATCTCCACAGTATTCTGTAATATATTTAATTTATAATTTTGCCTTACCGCAGGCGTATCCGCTTCAATTGTATTTGTTGGAAATGTAGACACGAGTGTCATATTTCATGGGGGTTGTAGGGGGGGGGGGGGGTTATCGAAAAATGCCCGAAAATGAAAACAAATATGTTTTCTAGGACTAGCTTATACCTGTCCTTACTATACAAACAGTAGGCTATATGTTTCAGTACTAAAGCCCAAATCACTTACGGCACATGGTATCCTTTATGAGCTTGCGTTTATTTTGTGAATTGTTTAATTGTGTGTTGTAATTTCTGATGATGAGAGTAAGCTCATAAATATATACAATCATAGTTGTATGATGCGTTTTTATCTTTAGTAAACTCACTCTACAGTAGAATAAATGTTCCAGTACCTTGTACAGCTACGGTGCCTGTTAACATCAGTTTATTTGTCTGGAGTTAACAAAATCACTTACCAATTATCTCCCTTTATTTGTTTCAGAACCAAATGGAAGAGACAAACGGCCGTTGGCTTGGAACTTTTAGCAGAAGCGGGAAACTATGCTGCAGTGCAACGCATGATCCAAACGAACCCCTACTGGGCGGCGTACCACCCTCAAGCGGCTGCCCTCCTATCCAATTTAGACGCCTACTACATTCGACACGCAACCACAACACTTCAAGCCCAAAGACCAGTCGTACCAAGAATGTTTCTTCAAGGTATTCAACATCAGATGAATCTATCACCACCGAATATTTTCCCCGCGGAGCACAGAACGTGAACAGTTGCTGTTTGATACTTAGGAGTAAAAAATAAAAACAACGACATGAAAGATATGACTGGTATTGCCAATTGTATCAATGTCACTGGTGCACATATATGTCTTATCCCAAGACAAAAACTCTAACATGCATACAGCAAATTCCATTTGGTTAAAATCTCTATTGTTTAACTTATAGACGCCATTGGCAAATTGGAGATACGTTATCGAGCATTTTTTTTCAATCATTAGTGCTGTATATACCGGGATATTATAACGTGACAAAAGTCATTGTGTGAAGTGTGCAGTTCGGGATAATGTGGATAATGGTGGTGTTGGACAATTAACGTATTGCCACAAAATTTAGACAATTCCAAGTTATCAAGGTGACCAAATACTGAACAGTTGAAACAGTTGCAAACATGGGCCAGCAAAACTTCATGTTAACGTTAAGAGACAATTCTTTAACCATGGACTCGTGTTACTTAAATATTTGCTATTTATACTAGATGTTTATTCGTTGAAGTAATTCTACCTGTATATCAAATTTATTTCGTCGAATAAACGAATTTCAATTTGAGAAAACTTCGTTTGAGTTTGTAACAAAGTAAATATACATGAAATACGTTGTCACCCATAAAAGACTGCGTTTCTGCCCATAAATACCTTTTTAGGAATTGAAGGGCAATTATTTGCGAATTATGTTGAAAATTTGTCACCTATTGAACATGGTCGTTGTGATCCATTAGTAACTTGAATTTTTATTTGATTCAAATTTTAAAAAAATATCCCTGTTTGAACATCTGTTCCTTGATTTAGTTAAGTGGTAAATGTTTGTTCTTCCAATGCTTTCCTTTCCTTAATCTGTCCTATCATCTTTCACCTTGTGAATGAACACGAAATGAAGACGGGCAGACGAACAATAGTGTCGCACGTGATCTTTTCCGTATTGGTGACGTCCCTTTGTAAAGCGCCCGTGAAATGAAAACAAGTGTAACCAAATGATTTTCGAAAAAGGTGGGTCGATTGAAGGCGGGGTCAACCGATCTCTACTAAAGGTCAAATTTATTGTAAGTTGAGATGCATAGATTTACTGTAACAGAAATTGTGTTCTGTGTTGAAAACTGAGTAGGCAAAAAAGAAATCGTGTCTGAGAAACACAAGGTGTGGCCAAAAGATGTGTTTGGTGGATTTAGCCCGATTAAACAAGATAGTTCGTTTCTTTCTTTGTGAACTAAACGTAATCTCTGGTCCACTTGGGGAAGCTCGGTAAAATGTTGAGTTGGTGATCACTTGTTGTGCGGCCTGGCAGTCCCTGGTGTTTGGTTTATTGTCCTAAAGCTTTATGGTCCTATTCACTCAGCTACCAAGACAATCTTACTAGAAAATTTAGGTGAGCGTCGAGAATAGGTAGGACTATTTCATCTTGCGAACTTTCTGCTACTAAACCTCTTTGGGTAGCTTGAATGGACTTAGCTCTAATTTCGATGTTTGCCTTTGGAATTCGATGACATGCTCCGTTATTGATCACTAGAAAGATGTGTACAAAATAAATCTCTTGGCAAAGTAAGAGCAAAGAGGGTCGTGTATCCTCATGCCAGTTTCAATTGTCCTACAGATCAGCTATCATCTAAAACTCACGTAGGACTAGGGCAAACTCCAGCGAAACTCAGACCGGAAATAGACTTTCCTGAAGCGGCAAAAAGATTCCATGATCGAACTTAAGGTTATCCAAGTCTCTTGTTCACGATAATCTAATAACCGACTCTAAGGCGTGGATGCCCGGGACGGTGACTGCCCCCATCTCTCCCCTCATGTCTTTAAAAAGAAAGCCAAAGAGGCAAGCGCTAGACGTGAACAAAACAAACTGGAACCCACTTGGAAGCTTGTTATTCATGAAAACATTAGCTTCAATTGAATTAATTTCGTCCTGTACAATGCAAAGAGCCAACCCTCAGCAAACCGGCTATTGGAGAGGCATTGAACTTCTAATAGTAACATGGGGTCTAATGCAGGAATAATATGCTGAAGTGGCCTAGTAGAATTAGCCTTTTCTGTGAGCTCATTTATCCAATTTAGAAGTCAGTTATTGTGACACGTCGGTAATATGGATTGCAAACCATTATATTTTCTCACAGTCACCGGCGTATTGCATTTCAACGTCTGCCAATGAAAGGCCGTTCGTCAACAGCTCAGCACGGTTTGATTCACATTGAAACGATACTAATAGCCTCTATTGAATCCCAAACTCCAATGTAATTGACGGGATATTGCTGTTTTCGCAAATCAGTCTTGTTTATTCTATGTTTTAGAAGGGTGCTTGATGCTTCTCGTCCAATATGTAGATTTTACTGTTACATTTAAAGCCTCATTTGAAAATGATTTTAACGCTATCGCTTAGCGTGCCGAAAAGTCATTTAGATTATGTTGTGCTTTTATTTTCTCGACAGGATATTCGATTTAACATCGGCCTTTGATTGATGCGTTTGTTGAGAGGCTTGTTATTCCACCTTGATATCTTAAAAGCAAATTTGAATCCGAATGAGGACAAAGTCGATCCCATTCCATCGCTTTAATTCGACTTCCTACTCGGCCTAACAACAAATAATCAATGCTTTCGTTGAAAACCAATGGAAAAAAAAATAAAAAGTATGTCTTTTCAGAAGGACCTTGATTGGCTATGGAGATATTTTATAACGTCAATTTTGTCAAAATTGCGTACGAGAAAACGAAATGTCAATCGGGTTAATAGTCAAAACATGCCATTTAAAATGTTTAATTGAAATTAAAAAGTCGCACCTTTTTTATTTTTATATTAATTTGTTATTATTAGACTGCTGCTTTTCACCTTTGTGGTGGGTCCGAACTTTAAAATGTCCACTTGTATGATTGGTGTTTAATTCCAGATTTTTTGTAGGGGGCCCTCGGTGGTCCAGTGGGTTAGAGTGATCGTCTCTCACTCCCACACAGACCTTACATCGACACGACGGGGGTTCGAATCACACAGACCGAAAAAAAATAAAAAGTTCTGTTTAGATTTTCCACTCCGACGGCATATGTGGAAGAGTTGCCAGGTACTCGCCGAAGGTTGGAGGTTTCCTCCACGCAATAAGCCCGGTTTCCTCTTCCACTAAACCTGGCAACGCCGCCATATAAGTGAAATAACCTTGAGTGTGACATAAAACATCAATCAATCAATGATTTTTGTTCAATTTAAAACATACACGTTCTCAATACATCTGTTGTGTAACGTATGCCCTTTACTAAAACGGAGATACATCACCTAACTGATAAAATTGTTATAACATATGCTTTTAAGTTGACAGCAAATTCTTAACATTAACCCAAGCCGTACGGAAAGACCAACATTGCACTCTAAATGCAGCCAAACCGAGTAAACATAACATTAAAGTGGCGTGAGTTGCAAAATGTAAGAAAAAAATCGTTGAAACATAATTGGCTTAATTGCTGACTATTTTCACGAAAAAGTACAAATAAGAGTTTTTCGCTGATATCAATGTACATCAAAATACATAGATCGAAAATCACAGTTTATGTTTTTCAGCCAATGAAAAAGCTAGAGATTTGAAGTGGCTTACATTGCGATAGTTTTGTATCTGGGTTATTCGAATATTGGATTGAAACTAATGCAGGTCTACTGCACATACTTGGCATGACCTGCCAAAATGTTGATATTTTGACGTTAAAACAGAATGTTGAAATTATTGGCTATTTTTCTCAAGACGTATAATTCAGAAGCTTTTTATTGCTTCTAGTCTCGGAAATGTACGGTAAAGTATTATTTTGAACTAACTTTGGCTTAGAATGAATGAATGGTCGTCCCGGTTATTTAAATTTTGTTTACTTCTCGAACACGTTTTCGGTTCGTACAGGCCACATACTGTATGGATTTTCCTCAATCATTTAGTTTTTCGATGGCCTTTAAATCCTCTTACTGTCGCTACGATTAGAAATTATGAAAAGTGTGAATTTTGGGCAGATCATGCCACATTAAGCTCTTAATCAATGCCTGATTAAAGATTGGTGTATGTGTTTTTTTTTGTTTTTTTTAAAACCAATTTTGGTGTACCAGCCACATTTTGGTTGAGAATATGTAAGCCTAAAACTGTCAAAATGGCGGTACCCATGTTGAATTGTGTGTAGCATGCACTAAGTCAACTTTATTTAGTTGTGAAGGATGTCTCATGTGTTGATCTATTTGCAAATGGAAAGGAAAAGCCTTAACGAGGTTTAGGTAATTAGCCACAAATGAAAACATTAACATTACCGCAAATGGGAAATGAACATGTATCCTGTAACCTATAGGTGATAGTTTTTTTATTTCAAGGTCAATTCATTATTTTTTCAAACGCTGAACTTAACAATCAGAATTTATGAAAAAATGTCAGTAGTTCATGTCAATTTAAAGCAGAAAGAATGTCAAATCACAACCAAAAACAGCCCAGCCCGTAGAACGATAGTCTAGAAACAGGCCTTCCACCATGGTTTTCCGATGAGCAAAAGAGTCTGGTATCTTACGTCATATGGGATTATCTCAATTTTCTTAGGGAATATTTTGCGCCACTATTTTCCAGTAGCCATTTGAATTGCTTCTTATATAATCGGTATGAGTGATGTTTTTCAAGGAGAACAATATAAATGGGGCTCTTGAATAAACTACATATAGCATGGCCGCCAAATAAATGAAATCGTCCTGCCTTGCTACTGTGAATGTAGTATTGAATGCACACCTTTTCCTTTACTGCTGAAGAATCATTGCGCTACAAACAAGTTAACGTCCTGCTTTTTCATTGGTCTAATTTTCAGCTGAGTTTTATTACAGAAATTACATTTAGAATTATTGGTCTTCATGATTGAATGGTTAATTGATTCACTGATTGACTGATGTTTTGCGCCGCCTTCAAGATGGTTTCACATATAGGACGACCTTGTCAGATTTAGAGCAGGGAGGAAACCGGGCTCTTTGTCCATAGAAACCCTGACCCTCGGGACAACCTGATAGGTCTATTCAGGACATTGGAGTGAAAAAATAACTCGGAAATCGTTCAATTTTGTTTTTAGACCAAGAGACTATCAATCCTTCCCTGATCCACACTTTTTTATCATTATGAGTTAAAACATTTTTAATTCATTCAAAAGCCTGTCCACAACATTTTTCGTATACCCATCAGTTGTCAGCTACGTTTTGAAATAATGACATTTAGAATCCATTACTTGGCATGCTTTCCCTAAAAAATCTTGGAAAAAGTTCTTCCGTATTCAACGTTGATGTTATAGTTGACAAGCTGTCTGAATCACCCAAAATACGCCTACTTAGCCGTATCTGATACAGCTAGCGAAAATGACGTATTCATCAAGTTGTATTAATCAAAAACGATTGACAACGTGACAGCGCCGGCGTATGACAGAATTTGATACGCATTATCTGACCAATGTCATTAGACAATAGAACACCAACATCGCCATTCAAGTTAACATGGTCTGAGATGGCTAGTCAAAGATTTTATTCAACAATTTTTTATTTCTAAAATATTAGGAAAATATTGATTGTCGGTTTAAAGAGGGAGTTGTCCTAAGAAAAAAAAAGCATTCAGTCAATTCCGAAATACCGCTATATAAGCCATGGTTGAGCTTTCCTGTGTCCGATGGATTCATTATTGACTGGGATGATTATCTCCCCTTTATAGCGAAAACACAAATTCTGTAATGAATAGAAGCAACACTTTACGAATGTGTGTGGCAAATAATTTCAGGCATTTTTTAAAATTGAATTTAGATCTCTAATTTGCTGATAAAGTTATTTGTAAGATTATTAAAATCTTTGAATGGATTTCAACAATTATTAAATGTAAATAGAGTTTAAGTCTTTACTAATTGTACGGCAGTTCGAATATGTGGATGAAATAGCTAGTGTAATGTTGACAGAATGTTTGTATTGGTGCTTAAGATATAATTTAAAATGCGATGATGGTCTATGGGAAACGTCAAAATTTTTGGATTAAAAGATAACATTTTCTAAAATCGTTCTGGAAACATTTATCTACCAAAAAATACTTTCAAAGCATAAAAACGAAGCCAAGTGTATACAAATTACATAACTTCTCGAGACTAGAAGCACTTAAAAGCTTCTGAATTATACGTCTTGAGAAAAATAGCCAATAATTTCAACATTCTGTTTTAACGTCAAAATATCAACATTTTGGCAGCTCATGCCACTTTAAAGAATATCACAGCTAATTGATTACTATTTAAAACACGCAGATTTACCAAAAATACTGATGATTTGTTGCCAAATGATGTTTCCAGAAAATTCTACTGACTAAGGCCAAACTCATGCCTGTCGTCAACCTAATGAAATATAATGGGTTGTGGTTTATCATAACAACTTATGATGGGGTATAAACGTCTAAATGATATGCCCCGTTTTAACACAATAAGACACTTGTCACCATGGTTATTTTGGACAAGAAGATTTTTCCCTCTGCCCGTGTGTTTTAGTGTTCCGAAATAACAATACAGTTATAATGGTGCGCTATGTTTTGCATCAATTGGTAGCGTACTTTGCAGATTGTTTAGAATAGTATTTGGGCTAATCCGACTTCAGTCATTAGCGGTAAATAGAGGAAATAGCTAGTTTAGTGTTGGTAGAATGTGTTTATTGATATGGAAATATCTGAGGAAATTCACTTTATGTCAAAGGTCTAAAAACGTCTTGTGTGGGTATAACATCGATCTACAACTAATACTAGCGATGTCATAAAGATTTATATCCATCAATTATTCTAGTCAACCACTTTAGACGCAAATGAATTCTATACAAGTTAGAATTTGTATGAAGGGTTTTAATGAGGTCTGGGCGATACCAAGGGACATTTGGGTCATTCTGAATGGTTAGATAATGGTCTAGCGTACGCTGTTTTATCATTACTTAATGTAACTTTGGTTTTGCTTAATGTTATAGCGAAAAGGTTATCAGTTTTTGGAAAAAAGTAGTTTTTAGAACATGTAATATATTAGCATATTACTTCAACAACAAATGAGAGGACAATAATTCAATAATGACCCAATGACCATCTTTGAGTCACTCAGTTGTGTTTAATGTGACTTTTCTTCTGCATAACAAATACATTAGTCTGCCATATAAGCCCTACTTATCGTAAGTGACGACGGGTATATACTATGATGCTACACTAAGATACAAATTTGTTTTGCAGTTCATGATTAAGCGCTCATTTACGTGAGGGTTTGGTTTTCAAATATCGAGATCACCTCCAGCTTAAACCTGATTCACAGTAAGCATCTAAGGAAAAGCAGATGCATGTGTTGGGAAAGGTCAACGGGTGAGCGCGATTCCAAAGAGAGCCGTGAGCCAAATATGTGTGGTTTGGAAAAACAGCGCGGTTTATCGCGAGACTCAATCGCGAAAACTGCGCGTTAAATCAGACTTCATTGCT
The DNA here is from genome assembly GCA_963971465.1 of Lepidochitona cinerea. NCBI lineage: Eukaryota > Metazoa > Mollusca > Polyplacophora > Chitonida > Tonicellidae > Lepidochitona > Lepidochitona cinerea. The sequence continues at coordinate 22,508,122 of OZ020563.1, read as the reverse complement.
TCAATTAACATCCCTCATTAAAGTATCGAGTTGCCTTGCAGTCGTTAACTGTCTCGTTCGGACAACAAACGGCCATGGGGTTTTTAGTTGATGCACCTTAATTACAGGTGCTACAGGTACAAACGCCAAGAATAATCAGTGGCGTTTTCACCTGGCTACATGATTTGACAGGAAATTGACTCTTGTATGTTACGTAAATATGTCTATTACAGGTGCAATGATAAGATCATGCGCACTAACAACCATTTATTTCCTTAAACCGACTCATGTTAGGGTTCCCTGCAAATGGTTTATCTGTCAGGTTATATGGGATTACATATTGCGAGAGAATAAACCGGAAACCGAAAATAGTTTTAAAACACAACGTGCCTAACCGGACATAAATCGAGCCATATATCATTGGCTACAAATTTAATTCCAGCAAAAAATGTAGGATGTGTTATCCCAGTAATATAGGGATCGAAAATAAGTTTAGATTTGACATTTTCTAAAAACAAGTTTTGTCAAAATACGTAGTAAAAATTCTCTTACTGAGCATTCTATTAATAAATAAATTATTGATACGTTAGTGTTTTACGGTGCACTCAGGTGACATGAGCTGCCAAAATATCATTTTTGTCCTAAATTGTCAAGACAATAAGAGGAGTTGAAATACACCGAGAAACCATTGACGATGGTTTGGGAAATCCATACAGTATGTGGCCTGTACGAGAAAAAATATTTTTCGAAAAAGTCACAAAAAATTAAATTACTCTCGCGACTCAAACTTTTGCTTGAAGGGGGAAAATATCCACAAAAATGGCTCTCTTTAAATGAACCAGTTTTAGATTCATATCGACTGTAGACACCTTACTATTATGTTAGACCTTGGAGATAAATAGTGTTCAAAACATGTTACATCTTCTTATTTTCTCAGTTTTATAAATCAATTTTATAAAACACGTCTTGTGTGGGTATAACATCGATCTACAACTAATACTAGCGATGTCATAAAGATTTATATCCATCAATTATTCTAGTCAACCACTTTAGACGCAAATGAATTCTATACAAGTTAGAATTTGTATGAAGGGTTTTAATGAGGTCTGGGCGATACCAAGGGACATTTGGGTCATTCTGAATGGTTAGATAATGGTCTAGCGTACGCTGTTTTATCATTACTTAATGTAACTTTGGTTTTGCTTAATGTTATAGCGAAAAGGTTATCAGTTTTTGGAAAAAAGTAGTTTTTAGAACATGTAATATATTAGCATATTACTTCAACAACAAATGAGAGGACAATAATTCAATAATGACCCAATGACCATCTTTGAGTCACTCAGTTGTGTTTAATGTGACTTTTCTTCTGCATAACAAATACATTAGTCTGCCATATAAGCCCTACTTATCGTAAGTGACGACGGGTATATACTATGATGCTACACTAAGATACAAATTTGTTTTCAAATTTCACGCCAGAAATTTTGGAGTAAAAGATAAAATTACATTTTTTATGATCGTTCTGGACACATTTATTCTTCAAAAACACCTTTCGAATGACAAAATCATTCACAGTGTATACAAATTAGAAGAAAATGTAGGAAATATCTAGTTTAGTGTTGGCAGAATGTGTTTATTGACATGGAAATTTGAGGAAATGCACTTTATGTCAACGGTTTGATGAGATCAATATAGCTTCGATCGACAACCAATATTAGCGATCTCATAGAGATTTATATCCGTCGATTCTAATCAACCACTTCAGACGAAAAAGAATTCAACACAAGTTAGAATTTGTATGATGGGTTTGAATGCGGTTTGATCGTTACCAAATGGCAGTTGTACCATTGTGAACTTTGGGATAATGGCGTAACGGAAGTAGTATTTTCCTGTAGTTATACCGTTACTTAATATAATTTTGCTTACGCATAACACAAACAAAGCTCAATCAGAAAAGCCATCTTTGGTGGAAGCTAGGATTCGTCAGCTTATTAGCATAATAACAAAAGGGAGGCAAACAGTGCACTGATCCCATTAGCTCTACCAGTGATCACTCTATGATCGGCAATATAAGCCATGTTTTTTGACTGATGACTTTGCCACGTTAGTCTATTAGCAGTTTAACAGACTAGAAGTCAATAATTTTTCATTATGTCAAACGCTCTCATAGTTAGGACAATCCATATGAATTGACACTAGTGTGAATTTCGGTAAATGAAACATATGGTCAGCTCAAGATACATGGTACTTAAAGTGGCACGAGCTGCCAAAATGTTGATATTTTGATGTTAAAACAGAATGTTGAAATTATTGGCTATTTTTCTCAAGACGCATAAATCAGAAGGGTTTCAGTGCTTCTAGTCTCGAGAATGTACGATAAAGTATTGTTTTGAACTAACTTCGGCTTGGAATGAATGAATGGTCGTCCCGGTTATTTAAATTCTTTTTACTTTCGAACACGTTTTCGGTTCGTACAGGCCACATACTGTATGGATTTTCCTCATTCCAACGCTAATCATTTAGTTTTTCGATGGCCTTCAAAGCCTTTTACTGTCGTGATGATCAGAAATTATGAAAAAAGTGTGAATTTTGGCAGCTCATGTCACTTTAACTGTTTACTTTTAGAGCATACGCCATTGACTGAATAATATATTTTAAGAAAAAAACTCGAATCAATGGCATTTTAGGACGAAATTAACGTATGCAAAAAAATAAATGTTAGCCCTCCAATATTCATTTATTTACGTTTTTGTGACACAATTGTTAGTCATTATAACAAAATTCTAGTTAACCGTTTTAGCAATTGTACACGTCTTGTTAAAACATGTATAATTTTAACACAATAAGAAACTGTCTTGGTTATTTTAGACAAGAAGATTTTCCCTGTGTACGTGTGTTTAGTGTTATAAAACATGTATAATTCTGGAACGAATAGGGTCATAAATCAAGGATCCGATTTTTTGTAGTCTATGTAACACGAAACAGCTTCCACCTGGAGACGAAATGGGGTGTACTAACAGTTATTTGAGATCGAAATAAATGTATTTCTCCACTGAAAATAGAGCCATCAATACAGGCAGTTATAACAAACACTCGGTGTGAATATTCAATACAACGTATTTAACTTTAATCCCTAACTCGTGACAATATACAAAATATCAAAGAGCAATCATTACAGTTTATATCCCTTGTAATATGCAACTTATAGTATGGCCATACTACAGAACCTTTTAACACCCGACACTACGCGCCTGTGTGAAGACAAAGAAATAGCACAGCTGTATGTAACTTTACATTCAATACATAGAGTGAGCTAAGAGAAGACATACAGTAAAGATGGCGGCTTAATCGATTATTTGATTGATTGATTGATTGATTAGATTAGATTATTTATTCACCAGAAAGAGAAATAATAAGTACAAATGGTTAATATGAGTATTGATCTGGCGGGAATAAAACCCCACGGGGCTTGTTCTATCCCTAATAAAGATATAATAAATAGTTTGTTTGTTGATACAGGTGTAAAAACAATAAATTAACTTATTTACAGAAGTATTGGCAGAGTTCTAAATAGTGTCGTGATTAACTGAACTAAGGAGCTGTGGTTAAGTAAATTTTTAGTTTTGATTTGAAGAGTGATATTGAGGGAATGGATTTGAGATGTACAGACAGTTTGTTCCATTCACATGGTCCTTTGGTTTTGAGGGAATTAACTGAGAGATTCGATTTTGGAAAGGGTCTGTTGAGAGCAAGATGTTGGTATCTGGTTGGATATTGGTGTAAGTCTGTTTGTCTGATAAAAAGTTGATTGAATATTCGGGGTAATTGATCAGAATGATAGATAAATTTGTGTGTGATAAGTAGAGAGGTATAGAGGTTTAGATTAGGAAGTGTGATTATTTGAAGTTTGGAGAAAAGCGGTTGTGTATGATCTAGTTTATGAGAGAATGTTATGAGACGGACAGCGCGTTTCTGGAGGAGGAATAGAGGATGAAGATGGGTTTGATATGTGTTGCCCCACAGTATATTGCCGTAAAGAAAATAAGGATAGATGAGTGAATAATAGAGGATATAGAGAGTCTTCATATTAATAGACAATTTTATGTGATTTAGTATTCCTATGTTTCTTGATACTTTTTTGCAAACATAACTAATATGTGCCTTCCAGGTTAAATTGTCACTAAAGATGATACCTAGAAACCTGAAGTGGTGGACTTGTTCTATGATGTTGCCAGAAAGACAAAGTTGGGGACTGGTCCTTAAAGAATGATTAGGGTTATGTCGGAAAACATATATTTGGTTTTGTTTAAATTGAGTGAAAGACGATTAGCATTGAACCAATATTGAAGTTTCAGAAGTTCTTCTTCCATAGTTTTAAGAGCGGTGTTTATATCAGAGGAAGAACATACCACACTCGTGTCATCAGCGAAGAGTATTAGATTTACAAGGTTGGATACCCTGTTGGCATCGTTTATATATATCAGGCATAGGACTGGACCCAACACCGATCCCTGGGGAACTCCACATGATATATGGGACGAAGATGATAGTGTACCATTGAATGATACACACTGGGATCTGTCAGACAGATAACTTTCAAACCAGTCAATCGCAGTATCTCTTATACCGCAATGTTTTAGTTTTGAAATAAGGATATGGTGATTGACTGTGTATTTCGGAAATTGTTATCAAATCTTCAAAAGAGTTTGATGGATTCAATAGTGATCACTTTTTTTCTGATTGACTGGTCGATTGAACCATGAGAGTTTGGTTTGCTGACTGGTTAATATTTAGTAGGCTGATGGTTTGATTGGGAGCCATGCTATCGTTTTGTTGGTTAAGAGTTGAATGAATGATCAACTGAAAGGCTGTCCTATTGGTTCCTTGATTTATAATCAGCGGTATGACAGTCGGACTATGTCACTGGTCGATTGATTCATTGATGGGTTCAATGACCGATTGATTGGTCGATTTATTTATGAACACTTAAACACGTAGGCACGGGGGAAAGTTTAAAAATAACGATGGGGACAAATGTATTATTGTATTAAAAAGGAGCATATCATTTAGTTGTTGTAATCAACTAAAACCCATGATATTTCATTAGGTTGACGACATACAGAAGTTTTATCGATTAATTTATTAATTAGTTGGTTGATGAATTGATTGAGCTATTGATTGCTTGATTATCAAACTGACGATTTACTAGATGAGTCCGACCAATTACCAGTCCCGTCTTCAATTGATTCTTCGCTGGTTGGTTGTTTTGATTAATTGATTCATAGATCGTCATTGTTGATATTCAGAATTCTTCATAATCATTCTCTATTGGAGATTTTTGAATGACAAATTAAAGATCAAACTGACAAGCTTAGACAAGAAGATTTTCCCTGTGCCCGTGTGTTTTAGTGTTCATAAAAATTAAAGCTCAAAAGTTGTTTTTATAACTTTCGTTTTATTGATATAACTCAGTATGCACATGTGTTTAGTACACACACCTTTATCTACAACAGCAGTAGTTTATCCCGTAGACCAACAGGACAGAAATCACGAAGAGAACGCTATCGGAGACATCGATATGAGTTATTGGCCAATTTCCCTTCTTATCTCTACTTTCTTCTGCACTTACTCAAATATCACAAGCAATAATAATCGTTAACAATTAACGTTTTAGTGGAAGTAATTTGGGAAGAACATGTCGGAACAGCCAGGCAATTTGTAGTTAGTTCAGAACCATCGACTGGAACAATCTTAGAAATCTAGACTACCGATATCCATGCAGTTCATGATTAAGCGCTCATTTACGTGAGGGTTTGGTTTTCAAATATCGATATCACCTCCAGCTTAAACCTGATTCACAGTAAGCATCTAAGGAAAAGCAGATGCATGTGTTGGGAAAGGTCAACGGGTGAGCGCGATTCCAAAGAGAGCCGTGAGCCATATATGTGTGGTTTGGAAAAACAGCGCGGTTTATCGCGAGACTCTATCGCGAAAACTGCGCGTTAAATCAGACTTCATTGCTTCAATTAACATCCCTCATTAAAGTATCGAGTTGCCTTGCAGTCGTTAACTGTCTCGTTCGAACAATAAACGGCCATTGGGTTTTTAGTTGATGCACCTTAATTACAGGTGCTACAGGTACAAACGCCAAGAATAATCAGTGGCGTTTTCACCTGGCTACATGATTTGACAGGAAATTGACTCTTGTATGTTACGTAAATATGTCTATTACAGGTGCAATGATAAGATCATGCGCACTAACAGCCATTTATTTCCTTAAACCGACTCATGTTAGGGTTCCCTGCAAATGGTTTATCTGTCAGGTTATATGGGATTACATATTGCCAGAGAATAAACCGGAAACCGAAAATAGTTTTAAAACACAACGTGTCTAACCGGACATAAATCGAGCAATATATCATTGGCTACTAGTTTAATTTCAGCAAAAAATCTAGCATATGTGTTTTCCCAGTAATATATTGAGAGATTAGAAGTTTAGATTTGAAATTTTCTTAAAACAAGTTTTGTCAAAATACGTAGTAAAATTGTCTTACTGGGCATTTTATTAATAAATGAATTATTGATACGTTAGTGTTTTACGCTGCACTCAGGATTTTTTCATTTTTATGGCTTTGGTACCAGGTTTTGTGGTTGAGGAAACCGGGTTCTTTGAGAATACCTAGCAACTCTTCCACATAGGGCGATTGAGTGAAAATTTGCGGACTTGGACGAGACATTTTAAAGTGACATGAGCTGCCAAAATATCATTTTTGTCCTAAATTGTCAAGACAATAAGAGGAGTTTAAATACACCTAGAAACTAAATCATTGGCGATGGTTAGGGAAATCCATACAGTATGTGGCCTGTACAAAAAAAAATATTTTCAGAAAAGTTAACAAAAAATCAAATTACTCTCGAGACTCAAACTTTTGCTTGAAAGGGAAAATATCCACAAAAAATGGCTCTCTTTAAATGAACCAGTTTTAGATTCATATCGACTGTAGACACCTTAATATTATGGTAAACCTTGGAGATAAATAGTGTTGAAAACATGTTACATCTTCTTATTTTCTCACTTTTATTAATCAATTTTTCCAAGCTGGTCTCCGGTTCGATTTACACTCGTATTTAATCAGTTTCTGTAGAATGGTTGCCAGAAATACTAGGTTATAGGCCTTATCCTGTTTATGTTTTCAATAAACTTGGCTTCAACGGCATATAGAGTATCGCGTTACTCTGTCAACGTGTTTCATACAAAAACTCATGCAATATATGAAGATGAAAACTATATAATTACAGACATGAGTCATCATTCTTTGAGAGGGTTCGAATCTGCATGCAAGGAGTAGATAGATCGGTCAAAGTCACATACGGAAATTAGGTGTAGAGAGGGGTGTTCTGACCCTCCTGTCCTAGCCTGAACGGCTGCTGACTGAAGGGAGACCAGGTGTAGGGGCATTTCTAACATAGGTGAAAAAGTGTGCTTAACACATTCTCTTCACACAAACTATGTCACCTTAGTTTATCAACTTTGTGACATATGACTCGATTCCGATTTTTTGTCAGATACAATGTAGAAGGCAGTTTGACTGGTTTTATACAATTCGTAAACAGTAGCCATATGGCGGAGTGGATTTAGACCTTGGTATAGATGTGAGAAAAACATTAAACCGTCTGTTTTTTTCTTTTTAACAAACCCACTTTAGACATGGCTAGTTGTTATTATAGTTGACAAATTCGCAATACTTCAATCCACTATGTCTCACACCCTTAGTTGAAGCTATTAAGAAAAAAAAACAACATATTGTTGTGAAATCGCGGTTACCATCATTACCTACCATTTATTAACCGCTCAAGGTAATAATTACTGACTAATAAAGCGTAAATCAGTCACACGAATAGACGTGCCAACAAGGTAAATCAACCAATCAACAATCATTACCCACCAGTTAAGACTATAGTCTTAATTATATATAATCTCATCTTCATTTTTCACATAATCTGAAAACATTTTGCTTTTTTAAAGTGGCATGAGCTGCCAAAATTCACACTTTTTTCATAATTTCTAATCGTCTCAACAGTAAGAGGCTTTGAAGGCCATCGAAAAACTAAATGATTGGCGTTGGAATGAGAAAAATCCATACAGTATGTGGCCTGTACGAACCGAAAACGTGTTCAAAATGTAAACAAAATTTAAATAACCGGGACGACCATTCATTCATTCTAAGCCTAAGTTAGTTCAAAACAATACTTTGTCGTACATTTATAAGACTAGAAGCACTAAAAGGCTTCTGAATTATACGTCTTGTGAAAAATAGCCAATAATTTCGACATTCTGTTTTAACGTCACAATATCAACATTTTGGCAGCTCATACCCCTTTAACTAATATGAACTAGGATTTTTACAGGCAAAACAGATCGAGGCTATCAAGGAGACTTAAGGTGGCATGAGCTGCCGAAAATCGGCACGAGAGTAAGAGGCTATAAAGGCCATCGAAAAACTAAATGATTGGCGTTGGAATGAGGAAAATCCATACAGTATGTGGCCTGTACGCACCGAAACGTGTCTGAAAAGTAAATAAAATTTAAATACCCGGGACGACCATCCCGGTATTCATTCTAAGCAAAAGTTAGTTCACAACAAAACTTTATAGTACATTTTCAAGACTGGAAGCACTCAAGAGCTTCTGAATCATACGTCTTGAGAAAAATAGCCAATAATTTTAACATTCTGTTTTAACGTCAAAATATCAACATTTTGGCAGCTCATGCCACTTTAATCATTTGATTTGCATTTGATATCTTACGGGTACTATTTCTATCCTTTCCTTTTCTATCCAATACCGACTCGAATCTGAACAACTTCTAAGGTGTATAGCTCAACAATGACTGACCAGATCAAGACGGCTACAGGTACTTGTGGCTATTTCAAAAATATATATAGAGGATATATCTCTCGCCCTTGAAAAAGAGGAGGTTCTTTTTTCGAAAAAAGAGTTCAATATCACTTTAACAAATATTATCATACTGTATCTTACGGTTTAACTGCTAAATGACAATAAGAATGACGAAAAAAAATTTTACACGTTCAATTAACTGGTCTAAAAAGCTAAAATTGATATTAGTCAATATACCAATAGTTAGTAGGTGTCGACTAAATAGGCTATGCTTAACAATCCATCAAAGAACTATAATATTAGTAAACAGGCATCAATATCACCATATTTAACTCATCCTCTGTTAATCTCATTAAGAATAGTGCTTAATTTATTCACATTTCCTGTCAGTCGTCAACCAAATGAAATACCATGGGTTTAATTTATTACAACAAGTTATGGTGGGGTATAAAGGCCTAAATGATATACCTCTTTTTAATGCTCAAATAACCCAGATACTAAACTATCGCTAAGTTAGCCTCTTCATGGCTATAGCATAACCGAGACTTGACTAAAAAACAGAAACTGGGTGCTTTGACCACTAAGAAGTCTTACATTTTTAGAAGAAAAAAAAAACAGATGTAATTGTTTTTTTCTGAATAGATATTTATTAATGTCTAATTGATGTATGTTATTTCACGTATGTAAAAACTATTGCATGCAAACTTAATGAGCAAATGACTTTCAAGATACTTCTCAAACAACTTATTGTTTACAAGGTAATACGACTAGGAGCAATGATTTGTCCAAGTCAATACACTTTGAATAAACTGAATGTAAGTGACGTCTACTCAATATCGCCTCCATATAGGCTGGATATTTGAGAATTTTCACAAAAATAGACAAAAACTCTTAAAAATACCGGCGAATAATGATTGTAAGGTTACATATACAGTAAACAAATGTGGTCACCCACATGTCGGCCGTGTAAAAGCAACAACAACAACAAAATTGCCAAACAAAAACAACAAAATGGCCGCTATTTATATCTTATCTTTTGATTAGACACATATGCATTAAGAATTAATAAGCAAATTTATTTTCTTCAGTTTTCGCTTCATTTCTTCTTGGGTGGTTTTGGTTTTATTATGGCTTTTATAAAATTATTTGTCACTAACGTTACCGTCAAGTAATTTCTTCCCGAAAAAAATCCATATATCAAGCTCCATTCAAGCCAGTGACGCATCTTCAACTATAGCCTTTAGGTAGACAGTTAAAATTGCATATTCCATTTTTAGCAAAAAATGTTCAATCCATATTGTGTGTCATATTTTTTTAAAATACCTTAGCACAAGAGGATTTTAATCGAATAGATGACTGAAAAAAAGATATGAACCACTGAAATAGAAATATATTAAGAGTGTTTTCCAAGGATTAAATATTCACTTTAGGGGACAACTTGGCGAAAACTCGATGAAAGATGGCAAATATCAAATTTTTAAAAGACACAGGAAACGTATAATGGCGCCTGACAATTTCTGAATGAAAGACGGATCTTAGCAAATTTTAGTATTGGTTTCATTTTTTGGAAGAATTAGGCAGTTTGATTTGGCTGGTATTGCGGAGTCCCACGCCGTCTTGTGGGATTGTCCACATAGCCCTAGCATAAGGCAGTTGTCACGACCTGGCAGAGAGAGCTGAAAACGCAGACCAAGGAGAAAGCACAACTCGCTGGCGGACACAAAAATAAGGGATTAACGTTTGAATGAGAGAGATGGCCTGTCAGCGAAGGAGAATACACACGGGACAAATTAGACGAGTTAGTAGAGTCTTTGCAAATCTAATGTGCGCTCTTCCTTCAACCGAGAGAGTTTCTTTGCCCAGATCCAAAGAGGGATTTTCTTCGGCTTCCGGCGTGTCAGAAATAAGACAAAGTTGAAAATTGTCCTTACTCAGAGCGTAATTTTTGTCGATTAAGAGGATGTATAGGCCATACACGGTCTCCGGGCTAGTAACCAAGGTAACGGCAGACCAGGGGATCTGTAGAGAAAACCTGGCCCACTCACCCCTAAACGATAGGGATATCCTAATTCTATCGAGTCTTTTACACTGTAAGTTTTTTTCACCCTGCAAACAGGGGGATTTAGTCGCCGTATTGAGAAGTATCGATAATCAATTAGAATCGAATATATACAGCTCAATTGAGTCACAGACACTCTATATCATTTCACTATTCAACGAAACATAAGTATCTATTGGAAATAAATCCAAATCGCAATGTCTCATAATCGGTTTAGAAAGATTAAACAATAAATCTAGGTTTCATATTTATTGTTAATGTAGGTCGTACCCATCCCCTGGATTAGATTGGGCTGGGATAAAAAGGGGTATTTTAAGGCGCAGGGTAAATTGAGCCTACACTGTTTTTAATCCGTTTTTCTTCAATAGTCACACCTACTAACATTTTTAGTCAATCTGCCCATAAAATCTTATTTACGTTTCATTTTTCAGTAGGGGATGGGAGCGACCTTTGGTCTTGTGTCGGAGGTTCTACTACGAAAATTTCCTACCCGTTACAAAAGTGATTGGTATAAGAAAGGAAGTATTTGGCCTGTGAAACAGTTTTATTGACGAATAAATGTAGGATAATAATGTGTCTGTTGTGTTTAGGCCTGACGTCATGACGGATGTCAATCGCCGTTACCTTTTATTCAAAGTGGCATGAGCTGCCAAAATGTTGAAATTCCGTAGCTCAGTAGGTAGAGCGTTGGACGCTAAATCCGAACAGCCTTCCACCAATGGGTAGCGGGTTCGAATCCCACTCAGTCCCAAATTGGAAATTTTCTGACTGGGTTTTCACTCGAACGACTTATGTGGGATAGTTGCCAGTTACCAGCGGAAGGTCGTGGGTTTCCTCCGGGCACAAAGCCCGGGTTCCCCTCACAATAAAACTGGCAACGCCGCCATATAAGTGAAATAATATTGAGCGCGGCGTAAAACACCAAACAATCAATCAATCCTCATTTCAACGGTTATCATTTAGTTTTAATATGATTTTCAAATACTCTTACTGTCCTGACAATCGGAGTATATGAAAAAGTTTTGGCAGCTCATGCCTCTTTAAAACGTGGCCTTGTTAAACAAATAACAAAGAAAGAATTTTTTTCAAATCGCATACTATGAGTCACAAAAAGGCAAAATAAAAAAGTTAGAATGAATTGAGATGGCATTGTTACTGAGCGGTGTGTATTCGTGTGTAAAAGAGTCAAATGCCACAATTACAATGATTTCCTATTGGATTCGTCATGGAACATTAACAAAAAGGAACCCAAGAGTTCGGACACTTTTTAAAAAGTTGACCTGCACATTACACGCCTGGTCAAATTCCTACGTTTTTTTTCCGCTCTCAGAGCACAAGACGTTTAACTTGGTTTCTTGCGAGACGAAGGTGCATTATAGCTATTTATCTACTGTAAAAGTCCTCATCCCTTCGAAGTCGACACTTGCTGAATTATTAAACACATCATGTAGTGGCGAGTTCTACTCCATTAGGCGCGCGCACAGCGAAAAAACACTCCGGTGTTAAGTTAAAAGTAATTGATTGTCCTCGAAGCCCCTTAACATCAGACAACATAATCTCAAGAGGTTTTGGAAATGGTTTCTTATGAGAACTAAGTCGTGTTGATCGGAGAAGCCTCTGGGACGACCGGCATGTCAAAAGGCAGCCGGACTCTCTCGATAATCACCGGTGTCTACTCTCAGACCCTTAAAAACAAGACGGTGGCTGTTAAAAGAACAATGATCCAATCCAACACGTTTTCTATCTCAAATATTTATAATTTCCAGCTTAATGTGTCTGGCTGATTAGGAAAATAACGAGTATCTATGTACAAGATACAGACTGAATGTATTCGAATGTTTTTTTGATTGAATGATTGATTGATTTATTCGACTGGTTGGCTGATTGATTGATTGATTGACTGATCAATTGACTGATTTGTTGATTAATTGGTTGGCATATTGATTAATTGACTGAATTGAACGGCTGTTCAGCCAATCGGCATTCGATCTGTCAGTAGATCAGTCTTTCTCGATTGGTTGATTTGGTCCATGGGTTGATTTGCTTAATTTTGTTTAATAATGTTTCTGATCGCAGCTAATCGCGGCTTGCCTTTCCAAAAGGTTTGGTTGCAGCTTGTACTACGGAACGATAAAAAAGGGATCACGAGTTTACACGAAATGTTCCCAGGGTTAATTCATCAGGGGACCATTTTTCTTAAAATATATTTTCCTCAACATCTTCAAAACGGGAATCAATCCATCCCTTGGGTGAATCAATTCGACCCCACTGGACGAATCAATCGGTCCCAATGGTAATTATTTTTGTCGCCGTCCACATAAGGAAAATAGCACTTTGGTTAAATCATTCCGTCCTTGATATACACGACCTTTATGGCATGTCTCATATATTGTAAATTCAATATAGAACACATAAATCTACACAATTGTGGGCCCATTCTTAAATTATTTAGTTGAGTGACCCTAAGCAGAACCAAATGAAAAATTGGAAGTTAATCCTATACGTTACCAGATTACATGTAAATGGTACATGTTTCATTTCCATTCAAAACAATAAAAACATCTAAAAGCTTTCCTCTTAAAGTGGCATGAGCTGCCATAATGTTAATATTTTGACGTTAAATCAGAATGTAGAAATTATCGGCTATTTTTCTCAAGACGTACAACACATAAGCTTTTTGGTGCTTCTGGTCTGGAGAATGTACGATAAAGTATTGTTTTGAACTAACTTTGGCTTAGAATGAATGAATGGTCGTCCCGGTTATTTAAATTTTGTTTACGGAGTGAGAGCCCGACGCCAACCCTTAGCCACTAAACCCTTGATTATCTAAATAAAAAACAAACACATAAACACAATAAATTGATACAAATTGTATTATAAAAACATAAGCGATATAGGGGATTTATATTTGGTATATTTGCATATTGTATAGCCTTAATTCTTTCTTCAGAATGCCTTAATCGATTTTATTCCTTTGGAGGGATTTTTGTTTTAGCATCCAGATTAAATAAAGTCATCATATAGTACAAGTCTGCGTTTGGGGGCGTTTTCATGGCAGTCATTAGAACATTGAAATGCGAATAATACTTGAAAAGTAATAGTTTTCATCACATTATGAATTTATCCTTCACTTTTACAGCTAGAATAAAAAGTTCATCCTTCCATCTTTGCTGCATTTAAACGGCTTCTTCTTGTAGGTCCATATTAGAAATTTCTCTAGCGGTCATTTAATCTCACTGGTATTAGGTCGGTGGTTTCTGTTCAGATCTCCTCGTCAGGAAAAGTAACCCGCTTTAATGATTCTGCAATAAAGTAGATTAAAAAAAAGGTTGACATACCAGGCAAGAAAAAAAAGGTAGATTTTCATTCAAATTCATCCAAAAATAATACCTAACAAATACAGAAAACCGTCCACTGTTTTTGATGTAAACATTATTCTGGATTTTCGCAGAGAGTGTGCCTTTAAAGTATTTCGTTACTGCTATGACTTGTCCATTTGATTTAATAAATAGTAAGTTTACAAGCAGGATTTTTTAATGCGGAGAAACAAACGAAGTTTGATATAATAGGGCCTGGGAGTCTAACGAGAGATTTCGCGATATCCGGTGACAGGTGACGTTTTTTTATGACGTTTTCAGTTCGATTGGCGTTTTTTGTTCCAAAACGTCAGAAATGAGCGTCATATTCGAACGACAAAAGGCTTCCCACATGCGTAATGACAACGCCGATGACAGGAAATGTGTGGAATTGTCACGTGACTCCCGCTCCCTATAGACCCTTTCGAGTTAAGGATCGACGCTTGCGCAGAAGCCTCGTTGTATAGCAAAACGACGCTAAATTGTCGACGAATCGTGTTCATTTCATCTATGACGCAATGCAAAAGAGGCGTATCACAACGACTGCAACAGAGAAATGCCATACAATTCCAACAGCGTCATAAAAACGTCATTCTAAGCCGAAAGGGTCTATGGCATTTACTCGAAATTTGAGTACTTCCAGGAATTTGTCTTTACCCACAATGCAAATGGCAACTATAGGATTGATGTCAAAATCTATTCAAATCTTAGACATTCTTGTCTAAAATAATCATGGAGACAAGGATAAAAACATTCCCGTTGCAAGCACATGCTACTATGAATATTTTGATGTATGTGTAGCATTTCAGTTGTATGTAGGCCTACATCCCGCTAAGTATATTTTGATGGATGGGATCGAGTATCACAATTAAATAAACGAAAACAATCCTGTTGTATGTACAGCCCGATATATATATTTATGATCACTAAAACACACGGGCAAAGGGAAAATCTTCTTGTCTAAAATAACCATGCGTATTTTGGTGAACGACGTCGGCTATCACAATAAAATAAACGAAAACATTTCTGTTGTATGTACAGCCCGATATATTTTTAACACACGGGCACAGGAAAAATCTTCTTGTTTAAAATCACCACGGAGACAAGTTTCTTATTGTGTTAAAAAGCATAGTGTATTTTGATGCATGTGATCAACTATCACAATGAAATAAACGAAAACATTTCTGTTGGATGTACAGCCCGATATGTGTAGTGTAGTTTGATGCATGTGATCAACTATCACAATGAAATAAACGAAAACATTTCTGTTGTATGTACAGCCCGATATGTGTAGTGTATTTTGATGCATGTGATCGACTATCACAATGAAATAAACGAAAACATTTCTGTTATATGTACAGCCCGATATGTGTAGTGTATTTTGATGCATGTGATCTACTATCAAAATCAAATAAACAAATTTTGATGAAATTGACACATATACCGGTACCATAAAGTGGCATGAGCTGCCAAAATTCACAATTTTTTTCGTAATTTCGGATCATCTTGACAGTAAAAGGCTTTGAGGGCCATCGAAAAAATAAATGATTGGCGTTGGAATGGGGAAAATCTATACAGTATGTGGCCTATACGAACCGAAATAGTGTTCGAAAAGTAAACAAAATTTAAATAACCGGGACGACCATTCATCCATTGTAGGCCATAGTTAGATCAAAACAACACTTTTCGTTCATTCTCGAGACTAGAAGCACTAAAAAGCTTCTCAATTATACGTCTTGAGAAAAATAGCCAATAATTTCAACATTCTGTTTTAACGTCTTTTGGCATCTCATGCCACTGTAAAGTGGTATAAGCGGTCAAATATAATAGGCATTTCGTTGAATTAGAATTAACTAATTTTTCGACATTGTAATAAAACAGTAAATTACATTAACGGCGGACAACAGTTTTCCCGCCGACAGTTCCCCAAGTGACATTTCCGCACACGTCATTTTCCCTATGCACCCCACACACACCCGCACACGCACACGCACAAACACCCCAAGGGCCCTAGATGGCATTTACATGTAAGAAACTGAAGTCTTTACGACATATAAAAAATACCGCTATGTACGTTTATTCATTTCTGGTCTAGGTCACTTCTAAACAAAATCCAAAATTCGGATTTTTTCGTGCATTTCGATTGTCAAGAGAAGTTAAAGGGGCATGAGCTGCCAAAATTCACAGTTTTTTCATAACTTCTGATCGTCACGGCAGTAAGAGGCTTTGAAGGCTATCGAAAAACTAAATGATTGGCGTTGGAATGAGAAAAATCCATACAGTATGTGGCCTGTATGAACCGAAAACGTGTTCAAAAGTAAACAAAATTTAAATAACCGGGACGACCATTCATTCATTCTAAGCCAAAGTTAGTTTAAAACAGTACTTTATCGTACATTTTCGAGACTTGAAGCATTAAAAAGCTTCTGAATTCTACCTCTTGAGAAAAATAGCCAATAATTTCAGCATTCTGTTTTAACGTCAAAATATCAACATTTTGGCAGCTCATGCCCCTTTAAGCGTTTGGTAAACTTTGAAAAACTAAAGATTGACGTTCAGATAAAAAAAATATCTGTTAAGTCAGTAAACCGTAGAACCGAAGAGGTGAAGAAATAACGCACGAAATTCAAATAGCCATGATGTATTTTAACATTTTAAACTGCTGTTGCTTATAAAACTGCGAACGTTATCATCCTAAAGTTCTTACTTTGTACTAGTTAGCTAATTCTGTATTAACGAAATTGTGGCAGCTCATGTCACTTCACGAGCTCGGTGTGAATACAAAGTTTCTAATTTGCACTTCTAAACCAACAAAATAACCAACTTTTTATTTAAAGCAAAAAATGCAAGTGTATAAGCATGTATTAACTTACAGCAAACCAAAAATATATTCATGATTCAAAACAGTTAAACGAAAATACTTTTTAATTCTTCCGATGAACTCCTTGTTTATGGCTTCCCTTTTCCCGTTTTTGGTCTGATTTCATTCATTTAATGTCACAACAGTTCCACGTTCGTTTCAGAGAGTCCGAATACTCTTAAACCCGGTACCTGAATTTAAGCAAATCCGAAGTAAAAATCGATTATTATTATCTCAGCATATATACCCATTTTCCCAGAGTGCTTTCAAATATAGTTTTGTTTTGTCCTGATATTCAGGGAAAATGTTAAACCTTATTTAGAAGTTTTAAAAATGTTCGGATTTAAACACGTTTATTAATTTTTTTTAACGATTTCAAATTATAACAAATCGAACTTGTAAATTCACATTTTAAAGCCTTTGTCAAATTTTATCATTTTTTTACGTTTTCCGAAATATCTTTGTGTCTTTTTCTGCCTGTATAGCTTGTTTATAAAAAAAATCCCATGTTTTGTTTTATTCTAATTTATCGGATGTACCCTTAGAATGACGAGGAAACTTATGCTTACAAAATATTCCCATTTTCAAGCTGTAACTCTTTAGTCTTCTGTTCCAGGCTTTGTCCGGTTGAAAACTGATCTCTATTCATGGCTACCACCTAAACATTGAGCCAAATTTTCTGAGCGTGACTTGTCATGGAGATCCTCTTAATGCGGAACCGCGGACCTCCGTTCCGACCAATACCGACTGTTACTACACTGCACGCGCATGCGACGTACACGCTGAAAGTTTTAAACAATTCTTAAATGACACACTTGTTTCAATAAAGAATTGCCTGAAAATCATTAAGGCTTTGTAAAGGCCAATAATTCTGTGCAAATAGCCCGTGTTGTTGTTTCTTGAGTGTGGGGTAGTCCCGCGCATGAGGCGGAATGAGATCGGAGGTAATGAGGCCAGGATATTCCTCCGAGCACAGACAACTGTTGTGCTTTCACGCTACTACAAAACACGTAAACTGACACTAGGTCTGAAAATTCAAGAGAGATTTGAGAAATAAATACACGAACAGCCGGAGATCGTAAATTGGGCTTTTACTTAAACAGATGAATCTGCGCAGGGGCTGTTGAATAACAATTTGTGATTCCACACCACAACCGGTTGTTTGATGTCCTTTTGAATTACAGATTGTCCACGGCGTTTATCTATTGGATATTTGAGACGTCGGACAATTGTGGTAAATAGATTATATTGTATCCGTGGACACCTGAGGGAAATTGATACCATTGGAGAAATCTGTATTGATGATTCAGGTGTGAACAGAAAACAGTCTGTAAATCTATGGAAAATGATGATATCCGGAAATACATAAGTGACTTCCATTGGCATTGATGTTATCTGTTTTATTGTTTCTAAAAGAAGAAGAACACAATGTTGCTTTCAAATCGGATATAGTATTGCAAAATCCACCATGACGGAATCACAGTTCGGAAGACTTTTTAAGTAATACTTTTTAATGGTAATATATATTTTATAGATAATTGCAAACTTTTGTGCTTGTGTTTATACCTACTGTCAACATGTTTAGATTGCAACACAGTAAGAATAACCTGCTACGGTCAATTCATTAAAGACAATTAAATCTTCATAATTAACGTGACGGAATCACACTAAATGGAGACGAATCTTTTAGACAATTCATAGAATTCAATAAGCTGTGAAATATATAGCTGTATATCGCAAAATACGTATTGATGGCGGATGAATAAAGACAGATTTGGGACCATTTGAATAACAAGTATTGGGTTGTCAGAAGAAAATGTGTATGACGGAAGCACCATTCCGTCCATAAAGAGTCTCGCCATTTTTTTCGACTAATTTTGGGTTAAATTTGAAGGACATATATGCGGAATGTTTTCACGTTTTATAAACCCGTAGTTTTCACTATTGTCCATGTCAATTAATGAGTCACAATTTGGAGGCCGATTGAAAATTTACTTTTAAGTGAAATCTCCTTTTCTTGAACTTATGCACTGTAACTAACTAAGTTTGGCATTCGCCAAAGGTCGTCTATCTTTGACGATAATAAATTTTCCACGTACCCTGATATTTTGCCTGGGGGATTTAAATCAATTTTGACCTCACTTTATATATTGGTTATATTGATCCTTATGTCACTTAACGTATGCTATTATTCATGTTAACGGTATCTCCTCGAAATCTAAACCCTATGTCAAAGTTGGTTTGTTACTGTACATGCAGAGATTTCATTTCAAACAAATTTTAATTATCGTCCAAACTTGGGACTAACGAAAAAACGGGGTATAGTGTAAAACGGTAAAGCGAGATATCGAGGCAAGTCAAACGTGGATTAAAGATGAGGTCAAATCAAGTCACGCGAGATCTGGGGACGAGGTCTTGACAAACCAAGAAGTTCTGTGAGGCGAACCAAATCATTTAGTAATAGCACGCCAATTCCCTAAAGCACATCATACTCAACTTTCAGTTAGATACGACAGTCTAAATTGTGTATATATTGTCCAACGAGTTAGGTACGGTAACTTTTTCAATCGAGATCTCGTGCCATTCTACGAGATCTTCAACACGAGAAATGGCTTGAGAGCCGTTGCCCTTCATTTTCGTGCATAGTGAACTGTAAGAAACTTACTGAAAATTTATAATGTGTATGATATTTATCTCTCTGTTCTATACTGTTCCTAAACATGTAATCCTACAATTATAACCGGTGTAGGAAGACCCGTGGCCATAAAAAATATAACCGGCACTACATCATTCTAAAACAAGATGGCAGCACCAACGCATGTCAAGGCAAAACATGATCTGGATGAGAGAATGCAAAAGTAGCCAAAGAAAACCTCCCAGTTTCTGATGATATAGAGACAATCGGGCTACCATTTATATGGAAACTGAAGGTAGACTATGTAATAACTTGTAACGGTAAGTTAACCAACGGGTGTTCACCAATTGAACGAATGAAGACACATATCCATGTAGTAGCGTAGCCATTAGTCTTGTGAAGGGGGGCCAACTATTACAGCACAAGAAGCTTCAGGAACCGCCTAGGCCCCTGAAGCTCGGGGATCCTAGATCGCCCGAGTTGCGTGCTAAGCCATTCCGGCGTGAAAAACATTTTTTAGAGTACATCTTCATAAATATAGCAAATGTTGATATTATGTTCAGGAAGCCGTTGTTCTAAATGCCTTTAAGTACGACTAATACACGAGACAGGACGACCGCCACAAGTGATCAACGTTACTTCTGAGATTTCCATCGCCCTGATCTCTTTATAGTTAAAATATTTTCCGAGAGTAATTTCTGGTTGACGAGAATAAATTTTACATTCGGAACAAGATTTCAATTGGATTTCAATTCTTCTGAATGTTTGCTAGAAGCTTGTCCAATATATGGATTTCTTACATTTTTTTTTCCCTGGACCTAAAGGTTTAGGCAAAAACATCACTGTTAAATTCATTGTTGAGAAATTTCTTAATGTGATTGTCAACTATATCAGTAGGGTATTGGTTTACAGATAACATTTCTTTTATCTTTTCAATCTCTTCGCTTAATATGTAGTGATTACGTATTCTATTGCCCTTTTGTTTGTAGTTTTGAAATATCCTGAAGATACCAACAACATTTTCGCCCGATTGTCCCCATGATTAGAAGAAGGTTAACATTTTTGAAAATGGGAAATGAAACTGTAGTCCATTGTATGTAATTCCGTTTGGGGAAAATCACCCTTGCTTCACTTAACTCCATCGGTTTATTTATTGGGCATATTATATCTTTCTTGAAAGACTGAGAACTAATTCGGAAGTATAATGAGACCAAGTTAGGTGGCTTGAGATATGAAAGTTGGGTGTGCTTCGGTCTGTTGACATAAGTAGGACTACTTTGCTTATAGGTCATCAATTTTCCCCGTTCTCTGTTATCAAATTCTCCTCAAAGGACTGAAGAAACCCCCAAGTTAGGGAATGTATGAAAATTGAAAACATTAACCTCAAATGTGAAATGAAATCAGCCATGGCATGATCGCCGATCCCCAATCCGAGATTTTATCGTTTGGTACATTGTGGTGAGGATTGGGAAAATAAGGTTTTATAAAGCTGTATTTCCTAATTCGGCCACTGAAGTTTTTTGGTAAAAAAAAGGTTATCGAGAAAACTAACTATGCTTTCAAAGTTTTAGACCAGATTCGTACATTATAAGGGAGGTTACTCTTATAAGAAGTCGCAGAGTTGAAGAGTTATGCTCTCCTGATATTTCTCCTGAGCTCATCTTTGTCGCCCTGTCCATTGTTTTTGGACGAGGGCCCCAAAACATTAATTTGCTACCCACTTTGAAAGTAATTTTACTTCTGTGGCTTAGAAAGCGAAAGCAGCAAGCTGTTTTAAGAAAGACTCTTTCTGAGGGCTGTTCCTCATAAAATTTACGACCAAACGTAAGTCCAATGCGAAGCCTAACAGTCATGGCAACATATACCTTCAACATTACCTTGCGATCAGGCGCAAAGTTGAGAGTGTGTTGAGAAACAGTCCCCTGTTTTGTGCATTCAACCCGCCCCACAGAAGGGGCACATACCGTAAAAGTGTATCACTTTTTTGACATTTGATGTTTATACTATACCGCGCCTATCACCATATGGGAGCATTAGAGGAAGTTTAGATGCACATTTGTGTAAATGCATGTCGACATATGATGGGGTAACAGTGTTTCCAGATACCCCAACCTCCATAACCATCTTCAAAAGAAATCCTTTCCCATCCACCCACACATCCTCGGAAAAAGGTACGATGCATTATGTATACAGGTACGGCCGTGTTTGAGGTACGTTGCATTATGTATACGGCCGTGTTTGAGGTACGTTGCATTATGTATACGGCCGTGTTTGAGGTAAGTTGCATTATGTATACGGCCGTGTTTGAGGTACGTTGCATTATGTATACGGCCGTGTTTGAGGTAAGTTGCATTATGCATATGGCCGTGCTTGATGTACATTATAAGTTATACCAGTGTGCTGCGTGGGTATTAGGCTTGATATTTCGTTGAGAAGATCAATATTTTCACGAGCCCGAAGGGCGAGTTAAAGTCTTGATCTTCGAGACAATAATGTATTGTGTAACGTTTGTGCTTGCGGTAGGTTGTATTGTGTAACGGCCGTGTTTGAGGAACGTTGTATTATGCATCCGGCCGTGCTTGAGGTAAGTTGCATTATGTATACGGCCGTGCTTGAGGAACGTTGCATTCTGTATACGATGGTACGATGTATACAGAATGCAACGTTCCCCAAACATGGCCGTATACAGAATGCAACGTTCCTCAAACACGTGTTTGAGGTACGTTGTATTATGTATACGGACGTGTTAAAGCAACGCTTCTTTACTAGGCTGCTGAAACTCGAATTTTTTCCACGCTGTTCAAAACCACAACTTTCGTCCACAACAATTGTATAATAAAAATGTCCCCATATTGTTTCCCAATATCGGCAAGAGAAACATTAACATTACGGCCAGCCTTTTGGTCCCGGAGGAAACATGCATTTTACTTTAGACGAACTCCAGTACCACAGTACCAAATAACACACAGTACAGACACAAAACAAAGCTGTAAACACATACAAACACATACAAAACACAGATATGTAAACGCTTCCATTACTGCCAATAAAAACGATTTGAAAACAGATTCTTGCTCATATCGTTCGTCGTACATAAAACATGTGTGGAGACGGGTGTTAGATGATAATAAATGTAGCGGGTGTTTAAAACTCACCACGCCTCGTCCATCGAAACAAAGTAATTCAACCTGGTCAGTTCAGAGGGCTTTCCTTTGTGTTACATGTTAACCCTGGTTTAGCCTCTCGTGTTTTTTTCTCTTAATTCTTATTTTCACGCTCTAGAGGCAACGTATATAAGAAAACGAAGAGAAATGATCTACAAATTGGTGAGGGTGTTTCACTTCTGTTTTTAACTCCGGTTACATTATATTTAATTTCAGCCCGGTATGTTACAGAAGTTGTGAGTAAATTTACCTTCATCTTGATGCGGACTTGCGATTCAAAGTCGTGTGCCAGTGCCTTGATGTTACATATGCTTAGGGTTTGCTGGGACGATCAAATAAAATGTGTGATGGGATGGAGTATTTGGGGTTGGCGGTCCGATCTTGGGTTTTATTTGCTGAGTAGATGCAACTTTTCTTGCACGTTAGATTGTTGGATAACACTTGTTGGCAATCCAAGATTATTTCCCTTCCATGGTGCGTTGGTGGGTTAATATAAGACACAATCTGGACCTGTGTCTCGAAGAATCACCAGTTGGCACTAGGCAATTTCCCACATACATCTGGATAGATAGGATGAAATCAAGCCAGAACAGTTCGTTTCGATGTGAATAGACACGAAACCATCCCCACCCCCTTTTGGTGGAAGGTCTGTGCGGGGCTGAGGGACGATCACCCAAACCCACTTGGACCACCGAGTCCAGATTAACAGTTATGTGCCGAGCCAAGTTAAAATCTCCATTGAACCATTCCATGTTTTACCTTGGCGGACTACCACACTCAAACCCGTAAATCGAACAGTCCCCAATGGTGGGCAGGTAAGTGTTGTCTTTCTTACCCTTACAGTCTTGACCAATCAGCACTCGTTAAACAAAAGCTCAAGGTGTATACAGCAGCCATTATGTTAATTCTAAGCTGGTGGAAGACTTTTAGTGCCCGAGGTTTTGATTAGCTCGAGAAGTTTTACTCGCATAAAAGCAAAAGGCGCTGTTCGATTTACGGGTTTGAATGGAGTAGTCCGCCAAGGTAAAACACGGAATGGAACCATGAAGGTTTTAACTTGGCTACAGAAGTTATGTGCCATTTTATACCTCTTATGACGTCATTTCGCAATCGGTATATCACGTCGTTTAAACGAGCTAATGCTATTTTAGAGAGAATGCAGACAAAAGATTTGGTTTGAGAGACTAAAAATGCATTTCGATATATCTGACTGACCTCTCGCATGTAGACTTGTTCACCTTTTCATCTAATCAATAGGCATAATTAATTTTATAGATCAATTTCCTGAATTTTTGGGCCAAAAATTATCTTTTGACTTAGCACTGTCGTTTACAGAAAACCGTTTTCCCTAACCGAAGACCCCAAGTGTCTGGGAAAACTGTTTTGTTTTTTTTGCAATTTTGGGGGAAACAACCAAGGCTGCATTATTCACTCTACATCGTACATTACATACATTTTAGCGCTTTAAGACACTGTAGCGCACTAATGGAATAATATTCTACGTGGTACACACCGTTTTGGCGCTGTAACGCATTATTGGAATAATATTCGAATAATATTCCACGTCTTACTCTTCAAACGTTTTAGCGCCTTAAAAGAGACTGTACCACACTAAAAGAATAGGCCCAATACTCCACGTCGTACACTTCATAATATTTAGTCCCTTAAAGGGAAAGAAAAACTAAGATTTAGACTAGTTTAGATGGAAAGAGTAGAGTTTTAAAGGCAAGGCAAACACAACAGTCTAACATCCCCACATGCGTTTATGTGATTACGTCATTTAGTGACGTCGTGTTCCATTACTTCACCAAAATTTGAAAATGATGACGTCGTTCAGTGTCAGGACGTTTGACGTCTTAAACGTTCTTTGCGTATATGCTAGTTTATGCGCCAGCTTTGTCCTATCTCCCAAATCACGCATGTGTTAGAATTAAGAAATAATAGATTG
The DNA here is from genome assembly GCA_963971465.1 of Lepidochitona cinerea. Taxonomy (NCBI): domain Eukaryota; kingdom Metazoa; phylum Mollusca; class Polyplacophora; order Chitonida; family Tonicellidae; genus Lepidochitona; species Lepidochitona cinerea. The sequence continues at coordinate 22,483,223 of OZ020563.1, read as the reverse complement.
ATTCTCTGCCTATACGGTATGATAACTACAAGAATAAAGGAAGTGTCCATTGTTTATGGACGAGGGCCCAATACAGTAATTTGCTACGTATACATGTAGGTCGTATAGGTCGTAGACTTTTAGCTTTCGCTCATTCCAACGCCAATCATTTAGTTTTTCGATGGCCTTTAAAGTCTCTTACTGCCGTGGCGAGCAGAGATTATGGAAAAAATGGGAATTGTGGCAACTCATGCCACTTTAAGTGATTCTTGGAAAGCTAAGTTTGTTATTGGCTTGATCAATTATTTTACAAGTTAGTTCGCTAGGGTTATGGTTTTTGCTGAGACAAATGTTGATATTATGTTTAGGAAGCCGTTGTTCTATATGCCTTAATGTGCGATCAATATACGAGACAGGACGGCCGCCACAAGTGATCAACGTTACTTCTGAGATTTTCATCGCCCTGGGGTGGGTTGTTCAAAGCGATGTTAGCTTAACGGCAGGTTAAATGACGTGGCGTAACAAAGAAATTCCTTTGTTACGCGACGTCATCTAACCTACCTTCAAGCTAAGAGCGCTTTGAACAACCGGCCCCTGATCTCTTTACAGTTAAAATATTTTTCGAGAGTAATGTCTGATTGAGGAGAATAAATTTTACATTCGGAACAAGATTTCAATTCTTCTGAAAGTTTGCTAGAAGCTTGTCCAATATATGGATTTCTTACAGTTTTTTTCTCTGAACCTAAAGGTTTAGGCAAAAGCATCACTGATAAATTCATTGTTGAGAAATTTCTTAATGAGATTGTCTGTCAACTATATCAGTAGGGTATTGGTTAAGAGATAACATTTCTTTTATCTTTTCAATCTCTTCGCATAATATGTAGTGATTACATACCCCCCCCCCCCCCCACACACACACACCCGCACACACGCACGCCCTGTTAAAGGGAGTACGGATGAGATTAACTTTATATTTCATTGGTACAAAAACTAGTCCGTTTCATATAAAGTTCAGTGTGAGTTTTCTTTCGGTAGATACTGGTTGTAGTTCCATCAGGTGATCGAGATATGAGAATATCAAGGAATGGTAAAAATTCATTAGTACCGCGTTTACATGCGAATTTAATATCTTGGTGACAACTCCATCGTAGGTTATCAAATATCATTACCCAGGAATGAGAAAGGACCAATTCATTTCATTAGTACAAATCTAGTCAATTTCGTATAAAGTCCGGTGTGAGTTTTCTTTCCGTAGAAAAAGATTTTGTGATAACTGAGTTTGAGGTCTGGATTTTCTATGATGAAGGTGCCCGGGTTGATGGAGGTCAGAAAAAAGAGTACTTTACTGAGTAGTCTATTGCCCTTTTGTTTTTAGTTTTGAAATATCCTGAAGATACCTAAGGCAAATTTTCAACAACATTTTCGCCCGATTGTCCCCCTAATAAGAAGAAGGTTAACATTTTTGAAAATGGGAAATGAAACTGTAGTCCATAATCTGTAATTACGTTTGGGGAAAATCATCCTTGCTTCACTTACCTCCATCGGTTTATTTATTGTGCATATTATATCTTTCTTGAAAGACTGAGAACTAATTCGGAAGTATAATGAGACCAAGTTAGATGGGTTGAGATTTGAAAGTTGGGTGTGCTTCGGTCTGTTGACATAAGTAGGACTACTTTGCTTATAGGTCATCAATTTTCCCCGGTGTCTGTTATCAAATACTCCTCAAAAGGACTGTAGAAACCCCCAAGTTAGGGAATGTATGGAAATTGAAAACATTAACATTCCCTCGAATGTGAAATGAAATCTGCCATGGTATGATCGACGATCCCGAATCCACTTCACATCATATGAATTTAACGCCAAATTCCAGAATGAGATTTTATCGTTTGGTACATTGTGGTGAGGATTGGCAAAATAAGGTTTTATAAAGCTGTATTTCCTAATTCGGCCACTGAAGTTTTTGGTAAATAAAAGGTTATCGAGAAAACTAACTATGCTTTTAGTTTTAGACCAGATTCGTACATTATAAGGGAGGTTACTCTTATAAGAAGTCGCAAAGTTAAAGAGTTATCCTCTCCTGATATTTCTCCTGAGCTCATCTTTGTCGCTCTGTCCATTGTTTTTGGACGAGGGCGAAATGCCCTAGTTCAAACAATGTGGACACTTCCTTTTTTCTTGCAGTTCTCACAGCGTATACGCAGAGAATCAATCCATTTTCTTCCTGATCGCCCCATGGACGAATCTATATCTCAAAAATGATAGGGGGAGCTAGCTTCAGACGACTGTGTTATGTGTAACCAATTTGTTTCTCTACGAACAGACCTAATAACTTTTTTAAACATATATGTACAATAGCATATTGCGTTTATGGGTTAGTTTTAAGGCTGAAGGCAAGGTAAACACAACAGTCTAACATCCCCATTCGCGTTTAGGTGATTACGTCATTTAGTGACGTCGTATTCCATCACGTCACCAAAATTTGAAAATGATGACGTCGTTCAGTGTCAGAGCGTTTGACGTCTTAATGAAAACGTTCTCTGCTTACATGTATATGCTAGTTTATACGCCAGCTTTGTCCTATCTCCCAACATGTAGGGAAATCACGCATGTGTTAGAACTAAGAAATAATGGATTGATTCTCTGTCTATACGCTGTGATAACTACAAAAAAAAGGAAGTGTCCATTGTTTATGGACAAGGGCCCCAATACAGTAATTTGCTACCCACTTTGAAAGTAATTTTACTTCTATGGCTTAGAAAGCGAAAGCAGTTTTAAGCGGTTTTAAGAAAGACTCTTTCTGAGGGCTGTTCCTCATAAAATTTGCGACCAAACGTAAGTCCAATGCGAAGTCTAACAGTCATGGCAACATATACCTTCAACATTAGCTTGCGACCAGGCGCAAAGTTGAGAGTGTGTTGAGAAACAGTCCCCTCTTTTGAGCATTCAACCCGCCCCACAGAAGGGGCACATACCGTAAAAGTGTATCACTTTTGGGACATTTGATGTTTATACTTCACCATTATATCACCGTTTATATTTCCCGCGCCTATCACCATATGGGAGCATTAGAGGAAGTTTAGATACAAATTTGTGTAAATGCATGTCGACAGATGATGGGGTAACAGTGTTTCCAGATACCCCAACCTCCATAACCATCTTCAAAAGAAAACCTTTCCCATCCACCCACACATCCTCGGAAAAAGGTACGATGCACTATGTATACAGATACGGCCGTGTTTGAGGTACGTTGCATTCTGTATACGGCCGTGTTTGAGGTACGTTGCATTCTGTATACGGCCGTGTTTGAGGTACGTTGCATTCTGTATACGGCCGTGTTTGAGGTACGTTGCATTCTGTATACGGCCGTGTTTGAGGTACGTTGCATTCTGTATACGATCGTGTTTGAGGTACGTTGCATTCTGTATACGGCCGTGTTTGAGGTACGTTGCATTCTGTGTACGGCCGTGTTTGAGGTACGTTGTATTATGCATACGGCCGTGTTTGAGGTACGTTGCATTCTGTATACGGCCGTGTTTGAGGTACGTTGCATTCTGTATACGGCCGTGTTTGAGGTACGTTGCATTCTGTATACGGCCGTGTTTGAGGTACGTTGCATTCTGTATACGGCCGTGTTTGAGGTACGTTGCATTCTGTGTACGGCCGTGTTTGAGGTAAGTTGCATTATGCATACGGCCGTGCTTGATGTACATTATAAGCTATACCAGTGTGCTGCGTGGGTATTAGGCCTGATATTTCGTTGAGAAGATCAATATTTTCACGAGCCCGAAGGGCGAGTTAAAGTCTTGATCTTCGAGACAATAATGTATTGTGTAACGTTTGTGCTTGCGGTAGGTTGTATTGTGTAACGGCCGTGTTTGAGGAACGTTGTATTATGCATCCGGCCGTGCTTGAGGTAAGTTGCATTATGTATACGGCCGTGCTTGAGGAACGTTGCATTCTGTATACGATGGTACGATGTATACAGAATGCAACGTTCCCCAAACACGGCCGTATACAGAATGCAACGTTCCTCAAACACGGCCGTGTTTGAGGTACGTTGTATTATGTATACGGATGTGTTAAAGCAACGCTTCTTTACTAGGCTGCTGAAACTCGAATTTTTTTCACGCTGTTCAAAACCACAACTTTCGTCCACAACAATTGTATAATAAAAATGTCCCCATATTGTTTCCCAATATCGGCAAGAGAGACGTGAAGATGTGTTGGCGACACGTCGAAAACATTACCAATGATAGGCCAGCCTTTTGGTCCCCGAGGAAACATGCATTTTACTTTAGACGAACTCTAGTACCAAATAACACACAGTACAGACACAAAACAAATCTGTAAACACATACAAAAACACAGAGCTGTAAACGCTTCCATTACTGTCAATAAAAACGATTTGAAAACAGATTCTTGCTCATATCGTTCGTCGTACATAAAACATGTGTGGAGCCGGGTTTTAGATGATAATAAATGTAGCGGGTATTTAAAACTCGCCACGACTCGTACCATCGAAACAAAGTAATTCAACCTGGTCAGTTCAGAGGGTTTTCCTTTGTGTTGCATGTTAACCCTGGTTTAGCCTCTCGTGTTTTTTTTTTTCTCTTAATTCTTATTTTCACGCTCTAGAGGCAACGTATATAAGAAAACGATGAGAAATGATCTACAAACTGGTGAGGGTGTTTCACTTCTGTTTTTAACTCCGGTTACATTATATTTAATTTCAGCCCGGTATGTTACAGAAGTTGTGAGTAAATTTACCTTCATCTTGATGCGGACTTGCGATTCAAAGTCGTGTGCCAGTGCCTTGATGTTACATATGCTTAGGGTTTGCTGGGACGATCAAATAAAATGTGTGATGGGATGGAGTATTTGGGGTTGGCGGTCCGATCTTGGGTTTTATTTGCTGAGTAGATGCAACTTTTCTTGCACGTTAGATTGTTGGATAACACTTGTCGGCAATCCAAGATTATTTCCCTTCCATGGTGCGTTGGTGGGTTAATATAAGACACAATCTGGACCTGTGTCTCGAAGAATCACCAGTTGGCACTAGGCAATTTCCCCACATACATCTGGATAGATAGGATGAAATCAAGCCAGAACAGTTCGTTTCGATGTGAATAGACACGAAACCATCCCCACCCCCTTTAGGTGGAAGGTCTGTGTGGGGCTGAGGGACGATCACCCAAACCCACTTGGACCACCGAGTCCAGATTAACAGTTATGTGCCGAGCCAAGTTAAAATCTCCATTGAACCATTCCATGTTTTACCTTGGCGGACTACTACACTCAAACCCGTAAATCGAACAGCCCCCACTGGTGGGCAGGTAAGTGTTGTCTTTCTTACCCTTACAGTCTTGACCAATCAGCACTCGTTAAACAAAAGCTCAAGGTGTATACAGCAGCCATTATATTATTTCTAAGCTGGTGGAAGACTTTTAGTGCCCGAGGTTTTGATTAGCTCGAGAAGTTTTACTCGCATAAAAGCAAAAGGCGCTGTTCGATTTACGGGTTTGAGTGGAGTAGTCCGCCAAGGTAAAACACGGAATGGAACCATGAAGGTTTTAACTTGGCTAGAGAAGTAATGTGCCATTTTATACCTCTTATTATGTCATTTCGCAATCGGTATATCACGTCATTTAAACGAGCTAATGCTATTTTACAGAGAATGCAGACGAAAGATTTGGTTTGAGAGACTAAAAATGTATTTCGATATATTTGACCGGTGGCGGACCGGTGGCAGGGGGCGCCCCCCCCCCCCCCCCCCCTAAACAGCCGGCCAAAAAAAAAAGAAGAGAGAAAAAGGAAAAGAGAGAAAAGAGAGTAGGAAAACGAAATCATCTTTTTTTTTTTTTTATATACAAATCTTTATTCTGTACGTTAAGCTAATAGCTTATTTTGTGCAACAATTATATACAATAATTTTCATTTTGTTATTTTGGGTATTGAAGAAATATATATACATAGAGGGTTGGTAAACTAAGGAAAACTAATAATGTACAGTTTACAACATCAACAAACATGTTTTAAATTTGGGAGCGATTATGTACACAAATATATTGGCTATTGTTTTCTAATTTAAACACACTATTCACAGGAGTATACAAATACGATAGAAAGGACATTGTACAAACACATAGATATATACATAAAAAACAAAAAGGCACAATTGACTACTTACATGTTTCACCAGCGCTAGCAAATGAAGAGTAAGAAATATGAAATGTTATTTTACATGCATTCTTTAATCAACTATAAAAATGTTTAAATTTTGATAAATTGAACTTTGATAAATTGAACTTGGCCGTCCAGATTGTGTCACACATTGGCCTCTTGATTACTGAATTAGAAACGTTTTGATTGGATGATAAAAGAACAAACAGATGAAAATATCAGTTTATTGATCTCTTCGTTGATGTTATCGGATCCATATAGTATCAATGTTGTCGTAAAATCCCCATCATACCCATGTGATCTTAAATGGTCGAACATGGATGTGCGCGGCATGAGGAATCTTCCACAATGAAGAAAGTAATGAGTGGCGGTTTCAGTGGGATAGCCACATGAACATTTTGGTGAATCGTTAAGAAAATTGTTAAACAAATCTTCATTTAACGAACTACAGCCATTTCGGATTCGACACAGAATTATGTTAGCTTTCCTATGTCCAACGTAATACCAAGAAGGAACCTTCGGTATGGGGAAGATTTTATGCAAAGAATTTCTGAAGGACATTTGACTGGTTAAAAGTCTAGTTGGTTGGGGTAGTTCGTTCCATTCTCGCAAGGTTTGTGGATAGTATGATTTGAAATAGTTGGCGGTTTTGCATCTAAAAGAGGTTAGTTGATTGGCATTTCTTACTGGATATGGATTACGTATACGAGTTGGGGGTGGAAGGATTCTGTTTAGTGAGCTGTCAGGATTGTTAAAGTTTGCATGGAAGGTTATTAGCCTATGTATTTTTCGTCTGGTAGTTAGTTTGTGTAAACCGGATTCCTCATACAATAGAGTAGTAGAAACACTTTTTGTTAGACCTGTTATGGTTCTTATACAGTCTTTTTGAATAGCTTCAAGTGCATTCACATGGTAATCCGCAGTGTTGTCCCAAACTACGTCTGCATATTCGAAAGATGGCCGAATGAAGCTTTTGTACATGATTTCAAGGCTTTTTCTGGGTAGCTGGTACTTTAAACCTCTGAACATGGATACCTTTTTATTGGTCATTTCAATAAGTCTCTCAATATGTTGATTCCAATTGGCAGAGCAATTAAGGATCACTCCAAGATGTTTATGAGAGGAGACCGATTCAATATTGCAACCTTCAAATGTGCAACTGATTTGTGAAGGTGGTCTTCGTTTAGACACTAACATGGACTTGGTTTTCAGAGGATTAAAGTCAACTAACCAAGCTTTAGCCCAATCTTCCAGGGATTTGATGTCACTTTGCAAAGAGTTTAGATTCTCTTTCACATCATCCGAAATAATGTACAAACACGTGTCATCTGCAAATAATTTTATATTGTTTACGATTTTATCAGGAAGGTCATTGATGTAAATCAAAAATAGAAGGGGGTCTAAGACAGATCCTTGTGGTACCCCTGCAGATAACGACAAAGTTAACGAGGTAGCACCTCCAAGGACAACTCGTTGTTTCCTATTAGAAAGGTAGCATTCAATCCATTTGAGAAGAGCTCCGGTTATACCAAGAGACTTCAGTTTCGCGATAAGCCCAACGTGCCATACTCTGTCAAAGGCCTTGGAAATGTCGAAGAAAATAAAGAATATTTCCTTCCCGTCATCCAAAGCCTTGACAATATCATTGTAAAGATCTAAAAGTTGTGAAATTGTTGATTTTTTCGGCAAAAAACCATATTGGCAGGGGGAAAGTTTTAGTTGCAAAAAATCAAACATTTTTTTAAAAACTACTCGCTCTAGAATTTTGCTCAAACAGCTTAAAAGAGAGATTGGGCGATAGTTTACTACTTGAGAGGGATTACCAGATTTAAATATAGGTGTAACATTTGCAATCTTCCAGCAATTTGGGAAAGTACTAGAAGATAATGAAATTTGAAAAAATCGAGTTAAAATTGGGGCTATTTGAAATCGAGCTTCATATAGAATCCTTGGACTTATCATATCGGGTCCTGTAGCCTTACTGGTGTCAAGAGAAGATAAAATCTCTATTACATTTTCTGGATCTACAGTTATATGTGATAGCTCAAATTCATCAATTGGATCAATATTGTAAGGTACAACACTCGAATCACCATGTGAACAGATACCTGAGAAGTATTCATTTAAAAGGTCAGCTTTTTCAATATTATCGGAATGAAATATGTTGTTGTCCTTGGTAAGAGGCGGTATTGGAGAGACGTTTGAGTTTTTGGATTTTAACATTGATTTACAAAGCTTCCACCAGAACTTGGAGTTGGTATTGCCATTTTCAATTTTTTCTGTGATTTTATTTTGGTAGTTCTGTTTAGCGCCTCTTACCAAGGAGTTAACATGATTTCGTTGTTGTTTGTACATTTGGAGGTTATCGTCAGTTTGAAACTTACGGTATCGTTTATATAATTTATTACGTTTTTTCATTTCAAGTTTTAAGTTGGTAGTGATCCAGGGTTTATCATGAGGGTAAATAGTTATGTTCCTATTGGGGATGAATTGCCGGGCTGTACTATATAGTTTATCAGAAATATTTGAACAAAATGTATTGACATCTTCGGTGACTATTTCCTCCCAATCAATACCCGATAACGATAAACGAAACTCGTCCCAGTTAGCGGACTCGTAGTTCCAGACCAATCTCGAGTACTTTTTTTGCTTGATAAGGTTTGATTTGAGATTGACATAAACAGCACAATGATCACTACAAAAGTTAGGTAGATTTCCAAAATCCAGTACACGATCTCTGCAGTTACAAATGATTGGATCAATGAGTGTACCCGAGATTGGCCTGGTAACTTCCGAGATGAGCTGGTCCATACCGAAAGTTCCTATAATTGATCTTAAATTGGTTTTCCGGTGATCTAATAAATTTTCATTTAAATCCCCAGTTAGTATAATATTATGGTTTGGATATTTGTCGATGACTGTTTCTAAATTGTATTTTATTTCATCCCACATTGCGGCTTCAGTATTTGGAGGTCTATAAATGACACCAATGATATATCTGGGTAGATCTTGGATCTCTAGCCATATCATTTCGACATGACGATGTTCCAGGTCCGAGAGGCGAGAAAAAGCTATTCTATTAGACACATATATACACACACCTCCCCAAGCCTGGTCACGGTCACGCCGAATAGGTTCGTGGAACCCAGACATATCAATGGTGTCATTAGGAATGTTGGCTGTCAAATGACTTTCGGTTAGAGCAATAACATCGAAATCGCTTAAATTTGCAAAAATATCATCTACCTTATTCCTCAAGCCGCACACATTCAAATGAACAATGGATAGGGTGTTTCCAACAGGACCAGGATTTGTTTCTACGTCGCCACTCAAAAGTAAAAGGAAGAAGATTAATATGAATGGTCGGGGAAAGCTGAACACAGTGAAGTAACTTTGAAAGAGGAGACCGAATTTAGTATTTAGAAGAGTATTGTTTGTTGTGTTTAAAAAAGCTTTACTGGAAAATTTGGCTGAGATGAAGAGACCAATGGCCGCACGGTAGGACGCTAGATCATTACCCATTATCGAGGAAAATATAATGGTTTTGTTGTACACGTGCGGTAAGTGACATTATCAGGACGGCCAAGTCCAAGCTGGATCTAAATGTAGTATCAAAGAGTGCTGTTTTTATGCTTAAATTTATATATACAGTTATTGATGATGTAATTAAAATTAAATAAAATAAGATTAAATGTAGCAGTTGATGCAACATAATGTTGATGATAGATGAGCAAGGTGTATGTATATTCCTGAAAGTCTATGAAGAAAAGTAGAAATACACAATGATGGTGTATTGGTATTTAAGGATCTTAATTTAATATATACATGTAAGTGGTTAGTTTTCGTTTTCACGATAACGCAACATCGAGTTCAAACAAATTTAAAAGGATTGGTCAGCATGCAATTGGTCAATCATGCAATCTTTTAATATTTCGTAATGTAGTAGTTAGTAATGTATAGCTATAAAAGGAACTAAATGACTAACATGGCTCAGTTAATACGTTATGTCACAATCTAAACATCCAGTATAACATACTATACTGTGGTACTGAATTTTGTATAAAACCATATATAGTATTGAATGCGAAAGTACATCTTATTGAAGGCTTATAGAGGCAATTAGCTGGTAAAAAGGATAAGACAATGTAATGCATTTTGTTGTGAAACATAGGCATATATAGTGTAATTTTTTAAAACAAAACAAAGCTCTGAAAATTTAAGGCGTCTATTAATACTACTAAAGAAGGAATAAGTTTCTCCAGTTACATAATAACTATTGAGATCAAACAAAAGGCTCACATAAACGAATGTTATAGTTGTGACCATTATGAACAAGTGTAACACTGTATATACTTACACACACAGAAGTCTGTCCATAATTAAGCTAGAAACTCTGATATCGTAGATGTTCTATAGAAAAAATTGAATAAATTAGTTAAAAACAGAAGTTTACTTTTATTTACATAAGAAAAGAATCAGTGTTCCGTTTAGCATTTTATCAGACGTTTCATCAGTGTTAGAAAAAATAGGGAAACATAAGACAAATATGGGTGATCAGGTAAAGATAAGACTATGAATAAAAGATTTATAAGAAGAGATTGAAAAAAACAAAACAATCAAACCAATAGATATACACGGGCTTCAAACAAGGAAGTTGTCACGTGACATGAAAAAGTGTTACTGTCAGATGGGTCGTGTTCAGAAACAAGTGATAGCTATACGTATACTTGCTTGCTCAAAGCAGTCACGATGACAACTCCAGGTCACACATCGTGAGAGGTTAGGAACACTGTGTCCCAACGAGAAACAGGCATTCAGACAGTAGAGTTATCATAGCTATACTGGAATAAATAAGGTGACGCATATAGAAAAGGTAAACTAAGAACATGTAGTCACAGATGGAGGGAAACTAAACAACAGAAAACAATACGCAGTGTCCAAGAAGATAGCTCGATCCGGATTTTCAAGGGGGAAAAGGCATAAATAGGTCAATAATTACATATATAGGAACATTATACACAGGTCCATTGTCACAAACATTTATTGTATGGGAACATTATACACAGGTCCATTATCACCCACATTTGTTATCTGGTAACATTATACACAGGTCCATTATCACACACATTTATTATTTGGGAACATTATACACAGGCCCATTGTCACAAACATTTATTATATGGGAGCATTATACACAGGTCCATTATCACACACAATTATTGTCTGGGGACATTATACACAGGTCCATTATCACAAACAGTTATTGTATGGGAACATTATACACAGGTCCATTATCACAAACATTTATTGTATGGGAGCATTATACACAGGTCCATTGTCACACACAATTATGGTCTGGGGACATTATACACAGGTCCATTATCACAAACAGTTATTGTATGGGAACATTATACACAGGTCCATTATCACTAACAGTTATTGTATGGGAACATTATCTGGGAACATTATACACAGGTCCATTATCACAAACAGTTATTGTATGGGAACATTATACACAGGTCCATTGTCACACACATTTATTATTTGGGAACATTATCTGGGAACATTATACACAGGTCCATTATCACAATCATTAATTGTCTGGGGACATTATACGCAGGTCCATTATCACACACATTTATTGTATGGGAACATTATACACAGGTCCATTATCACAATCATTAATTGTCTGGGGACATTATACGCAGGTCCATTATCACACACATTTATTGTATGGGAACATTATACACAGGTCCATTGTCACACACATTTATTGTCTGGGGACATTATACACAGGTCCATTATCACACACATACATTATTTGGGAAAAATTATGCACAAGTCCATTATCACACACATTTATTGTATGGGAACATTATACACAAGTCCATTATCACACACATACATTATTTGGGAAAAATTATACACAAGTCCATTATCACACACATATGCTGTCTGGGGACATTATACACAAGTCCATTATCACAAACAGTTATTATTTGGGAACATTATACACGGGTCCATTATCACAAACAGTTATTATTTGGGAACATTATACACGGGTCCATTATCACAAACAGTTATTATTTGGGAACATTATACACAGGTCCATTATCACAAACAGTTATTATTAGGGAAGATTATACACGGGTCCATTATCACAAACAGTTATTATTTGGGAAGATTATACACGGGTCCTTTATCACAAACAGTTATTATTTGGGAACATTATACACGGGTCCATTATCACAAACAGTTATTATTTGGGAACATTATACACGGGTCCATTATCACACATTTGTTGTCTGGGAACATTATACACAGGTCCATTATCACAAACATTAATTGTCTAGGGACATTATACACAGGTCCATTATCACAAACAGTTATTATTTGGGAACATTATACACGGGTCCTTTATCACAAACAGTTATTATTTGGGAACATTATACACGGGTCCTTTATCACAAACAGTTATTATCTGGGGACATTATACACGGGTCCTTTATCACAAACAGTTATTATTTGGGAACATTATACACGGGTCCATTATCACACATTTGTTGTCTGGGAACATTATACACAGGTCCATTATCACAAACATTAATTGTCTAGGGACATTATACACAGGTCCATTATCACACACATTTACTATTTGGGAACATTTTACACAGGTCCATTATCACACAATTATTGTCTGGGAACATTATACACGGGTCCGTTATCACACACATTTATTGTCTGGGAACATTATACACAGGTCCATTATCACAAACATTTACTATTTGGGAACATATTATCTAGGAACATTATACACAGGTGCATTGTCACAAACATACCTGTATATGGGACAACATATATGCTTTTAGTTACATTGTGGGAGTCGGGATTACATGTTAGGCTAATTTGATGTTATTCTGGAGAATAATAAATGACCACACACACACATACATACAGAAACACATCAGCTTGAATATGTTTGGATGAGGTGTCAAAATTTGGTAGAATAATTTAGCGTGGAGGTGCAGATGCAGTGGGTGGAACATCTTTAATGATTCTTTCTATATCTTGTTCACATGTTATCTGCTGTCGAGGGCCGTCTTCTGATAATCGCAAGAATATGTTACCGTCATGGGTCCACACAGAGTGAATCTTATTATTTTTCCTGAAAACCAGCAATGCTTTAAACAGAGAGAATCTCATGCTTGTCAAATCTTCATTGATATATATACCAGATAGGTGACTATTATCGCGGAGTTTTTTCCTGACAGAGATTAATTCAGTTCGTTTTCGATATGAAACGAATTTAGCGATAATCTGTTTCTTTTCTCTGCCTATGAAATGGGACCTAGATATATCATTTAGTGTAACATTTACGCCCAGTTCACTGGCCAGTCTGCAGACACCCTCGTCGGTTGTTTCGTTAGGCTTTAGCTGTAGTCCGCTTATACGAATTGACTCTCTACGACTATACTGTTCTTGTTTGTCGTGCAACAGTTTGTTATCACCAGATAGATTTTCAATAATTTCGGTCTGTTTCGATAATCTTGTCTTTAAGTCGGATATTTCAGTTGTAAGGTCGGCTATTTTCTTTTGATTAAAGGTAATAATTTCATCACGTTCGTTTAGCTTTTGACATACAGCCTGTACGTCGGAGGATAATCTCATTAGTTTGTGATCGGTAGATTCCATAATTGCAGAAAGTTTATTGTCAGAGTTAGAAATCATGTCACTGACCGGCTTCATGGCGGTTTGTATGAGTTTAGCAAGCGTTTGATCGAGGTGTTGTTGTACATGCCGGGCAACTAATATATCAAGGTTGATCGGGGAAGGAGTCGTCAGCTGATTCACGGCAGCCAAGCTAACATTACTACTGATATTAGGAATATCTGGTAGAGAGCTTACTCGTTTCAAGCTTGGGTTAGATAAGGGTTTAGTGGACTTACGCTTACCGCGAGTCGTTGTAGGCTGGGAGTATGAAGGTTGCTCATCATAAGATTCACTCAACTGGGGTTGAAGTCCTGTTGCGACACCTGTCGTTGTTGTTGGTTTTGCCATTTTGTTAGTCCAACTCGAGTAGAGTTCCAAGTCAAGCTGTGGTTGATGAAATTGGAGGATATTAGCCTGATATATTGATCAAGATCTATAAGGTACCATCCAGTGGTCTTACTTTCAGTAAATAGACATCGGTTTCTAAAAACAATTCACAAAACACCTTGTTGAAAGCGAGCTGTACGATCAGTCAACCATCTCGGTCGCCATCCTCATCTTACATCACAATACTATGAAGATCACATTTACATTTTTCGTTTAATTGCCTCCTTGGTACGGGCAGTGCCTAAGTGTGTTGTATATTTAAAAACACCAGGTTCTTGGAGAAGTGGTAAGGAGAGAGGTGGGGGGGGGGGGGGGCGCAAAGCCACCGAAGTTAAGCGATGTGGGCTGGTAGCAGTAGCGTTTTCGAGAGCCTAGGCGGCCCGTGGACCCACGCCTGTATATAGGCCTACTGGGTTTGGATACTCTGCCCTTTTCCCACTTTCAATAAAAAAAACTACATCCAGAGGCACTTGTATGTAGCACAAGTATGTAGTTTTCCTATATAATGGCCCAAGTCAGTCCAAAACAAACCGTGGGCGATTCTCCTGCTTGTCTTATTTTGTTATTTTTAAAAATAAGAGAAAGCAAAAACGTGAAAGTTTTTACCATTTTTACTCGCAGAACAGACTCAGAACACTTTTCAGGCAATCTAGAACCCCCGAGCTTCCGGGGCATGGGCGGCCCCTGGACCCTCGCCTAATGCTTTGAGATAGTCATCCCCTCCCCATGCTTCAAACACGTTACAAGGCTTCGTCTATAACTTTGGAACATACCGATTTAACTGGTTAAGAATTAGGAAAAGCAAAATCCGAAAATTATTAAGCAATTTTACTTGCAGAACAGCCTCAGAACGCTTCTCAAGCAATCTAGAATCCTTGAGCTTCCGGGGCCTAAGCGGCCCCTGCACCCTTACATATTGGCTCGGGATAGTCACCATGGTATGTGTAGGTAGAACGGGGGGGGGGGAAGGGGGTTACAGGCCTCTTACGAATCTGTTATGTTTCTGGAACGCCACCTTTAAGACCATTGACCATTAAGAATTCGGATAGGGTCTAACAAAGTGAAATTCGTGCAAATTAATTTGATTTACCCGTGACTATATTTTCGATTGCACTCTCAGCACTTAGGATCTCCCACTAGTGACACAGTGATATGACGTTCCGGGCGTTATGCGGTCGTTGCGGGTGTTATGCGGCCGTTGCGGGCGTTATGTGGCCGTTGCGGGCGTTATGCGGCCGTTGCGGGCGTTATGCGGCCGTTGCGGGCGTTATGCGGCCGTTGCAGCCGTTAAGGCCACAACACCCAGTTTGTGTTTTCTCAGCCAATGAAAATTGATTTCGGGTATACTGGAGCTAGGAGGTGGCTTACATAGTGATAGTTTGGTATTTGGGTTATTTGAATATTGGATTGAAACTAACATAGGCCTACTGTACATACTTTAAGCTTTCAATCAATGCCTGATAACAGATTTTTGTGTGTGTTTTTTTAATGTTCACTCAATTTTGAAAATACCAAAGTTTGGCTAGAATAAGTAAGCCTTAAACTGTCAAAATGGCGGTACCCATGTTAAATTGTGTGTAGCTTGAAACCGGCATTCACTATGTCAACTTTATTTGGTTGTAAAGGATTTCTCATGTGTTGATCTATTTGAAAATGGTAAGGAAAAGTCTTAAAGAGATTTAGGTAATTAGCCACAAATCAAATCGTTAACATTACCGCAAATGGGAAATGAAACTGTATCATGTAACCTTATGCGGCCGTTGCGGTCGCTTAACGCCCACAGGGCGTCTGTTAGTGATATGGGCAAAATAGTACGTTTTTTCCATTGTTTTTTTATCTTTTATTTTCGTATTTAGGTCTATCAATTAATACAACTGTGGTATTTCATATTTACTATGTTTTTTAAAGTTGATTTCGATAAAGTCCATATACCAAAAGATTATCAATTGACAGTCAGCTGTGGCGATATAGATCGATTGGTACTTAGCGATTCTCGCGACTTTGGCCAGCGGGGCGTTAGATTTGTTGATAGTTGCTTCAACGAGTTAAAAGCTTATTCGAGCAGGGGGTCCCTTCGATGATTCTCATGAAGACGTCAGCTGTATAAGCCGAGAGTTAAATATCGATCACGTCAATCACCGCGAGCACCGCCCACTAACTATAGGATCGATCATTAATTGGAAGGCTAACGTTTAGGCCGAATAGGTTACGTGGGGTACCTGGTTCGAATTTTACGCGTAGATGTCAGTTCTAGGTTGTCACACGTGGATATACGATTCATGTACTAACGCAGTGTGGACAACAACAACAACGCTTAATAGAAATCCTGAAGGTAAGATTTCTTTTTTTAAGATTTTTAGTTTTGCTATAGGTCGTGGTAACATATTCGATGCGTGGCAATTCTATTGTTTATATGCTTCATTGTGCTAGTCGAACAAGCTTTGACATGTCATTGACTCGCGGGCAAACTACGGGCTTTATCGATCCAATACGTTATTTTGTCGAGACTGCACAATTACCACGTGTCACCTCGGTTGTATATTTATCGTTCTAGCTGGTGAATTTTTAAAACGATTTCAAACGATGTTTTTGTAAAATGTTTGACTAACTTTCTTATTGTTTTTCATTACGTCTTAACGCTAACGCTCAACGTCTTAACGCCTTCATTCTATTGTTTTCTATCGAAAATCACTTTCTTAACGTCACTCGCTATTTTATTTTTACTCATTTTCTTTAAATTTTCCCGATCAAAGTTCACTTTTTGTCCCTGATTTACATCGTACTATAGTACGAGAATGGTTTTGTTGACGTCTGACACACGATCTGCCTTTTTATTATGTCATCATATCGGAGAATTCTATTGATTTAATGACGACGCTAATTTTCCAAACCGTGTCATTCTCGTACTGTTGTACGAGATTTGGGATTTCCCGGAAGCGCCGCCATTTTTACTTTAGTGCGAAAATTCCCGGAAGCGCCGCCATGTTGGCCGGAAGTGCCGCCATTTGGACCGGAAGTGCCGCCATGTTGACCGGAAGTGCCGCCATTTTACCGGAAGCGCCGCCATTTTGACCGGAAGTGCTGTGGGTCCTCATTTTTATGACGTCATCACTGTGCTCGTTCTGTCATATAGCTCTCTACTACCGCCCAAAAATTAGGAAACACCTGAAACATAGACAAATCTTTAAAGAAACTTTTAAGTGGTAGCTTTCATTATTGTGAATATTGTCTCCGAAACGTGAAACTATTAAACCCGGCTTGGTGTTAAATGTGAATCAGAATTTAACAAAAAACTGGGACATTTGTCAGCTCAAATCTGTTTTATGTTCATCGTTTGGTGTTTTACACCTAACTTATATGTCTTTTAAGCTTATTTAGTGGCGTTACCAGTTTTTGACGAAGGAAATGGGACTTTTTAAGACACCAGAAAGCCCTCCTTTAGTACCATGCAGTCCATTTTAATTAAAATTGAAAGAAATATAGGTTGATTGGTTTAATAATAGGTGTTTAAATTGCGGAGTTTTTGGTTATTTGGAGAAAAAAACCAAGCTCGTTTTAAACGATCGAAACCACTGACCTCTCGTTGCCAACTGACATCTCGTTGCCAACTAATATTGCTAATAAATCAGACAACGGAGAGGAAGCACCGGTGAAACAAATCGAAAAGGAAGAACTCACAAGTGTATCTTGGGGAGGAAATACTCTCGAAAGTTCACGTCTGACATGGTACAATGTGGAATGGAGAGTGGGACGGGTGTGACAAAACGTACGATCTCTAATATTGTTGCTTCAGTATAAGGCATATTAGGTCGATCTTTAAGGGACGGCCATCGATCTTTACCAATTTCTCGATCTATCTCGATCTGAATTCTCCTCGCTATATCCGGGTGGTGAAGAATGGTTAAGAAAAATGACACCAAAGATCCACGTGTAGTCATAGTTCCTGGTAAGAGACAAAAATAATAGACTAAATTAAAGGCAGCAGCCATAAGTAGTATATTTTTCTGTATCTGTGTATCATGCATCTTTTATTGCAGATTTGTGCAAAAATTACTTTTGTATAACAATGTCTTGAAAATGACCGAAAATTCTCTCCAGGTTTCTCTTCAACCCATCGTAAGTCTCGTTCACCAGCACCCATTGTTAGATTTTATTTCTCTGAGTAGATGTCAGACATTCAATTAAATGGACAATAAAGACTTTTGAGCATTCGAGTCTAACTCACCAGCTTCTATCGTATCTTTCATGGTGGAAGTGATGTGGTTATCGGTTATAGGGCAGTTATCTCCCCTGGCATCTAGCTCCGCTTGGGTTTTAAACAGGACATCGATGAGGCCTCTGTTGATATTTCGGTCATACGCTTCCTGAGTGAATAGACGGATTCAATGATTGGTAAACTGAAGGAATTGTTAAATCATAATAGGTGATCTCCCAGATATAAATGACACCAAGCCATGTTATAGCTGAGCGCAAAACAGCAAATGGTATATTGATGCATAACTCGGCATCGCATAGCATACGCGAATTGTTGGTCATATTAGCGAAAGAAATGTGTCGGTATATATATCTACAACTAACTTTGCTGGCCGATTGGTTTTTAAATCCAAGAATCCCAGATTCAACAGAGTCAAATGCAGCAGAAATTTAACGAACCTTTTGAGAATGATAGTAATATTTCAAATATTCCTGTATCCAATACATATAGTGCCGGTAGAGGGCTCCCCATCCAAACGGGAAGTGACGTAGAACAGGCAGTCGTGTCAGAACAGCATCAGTACTGGGAGTTCCTAACTCGCATATGTCGTAACACATATTTACTGTGGCTTCTAATTCTGGACCGCCATAGTCAAACCTCCTTCCAATTAGCTGTAGAATAGAAGAATAGGATGATTACTTGTTCAGACAAATACTGGTACGTGACATCAGCACTGGCTAGCACTGGGCTTAAGAATACTGCTTGACAATGCAAATTTCTGGATAAAGAATTTGAAAACTGACATTTTTCCAAAGTCATTGATTAGTCCCGCTGCTATCGAGATAATCCCCAAAGTCAACTAAATTTAAACACACGCAACGAGCTTCTTGTCAAATGTACGGATTTTATACACAACTACCACTCCGCTCCACTCCACAACCACAACTATACTTAAGTTAGGACAAAGGCAGCGAATGTTTTAGAACAAAAGTTTGCCCCTTTGCGTTCCTTCTAATACAATTGGTTTTGTTGCCATCTGTATCTTGTGGTAAGGATGTTTCATGTGCTTATGACTGACGCATAGCAGAGATGAGGCACCATTTAGTAGCCAACAAAAACCCCAAACCGGTTCGACTTCAAGAAGCATTTTGGTATACAGAGACGATAAATTGAAGTCAATAAATTTCTTCTTTCTAAGTCGTACGAACGCCAGCGGGGGATGTATGTTCGATTTTACCACCATAGAGACCGGTCGGCATTGACATCCCCCGTCCCGTTTCACGGCCTTCAACTAGACAAACCACGGACAATAAGAATGTCATTTGGGGTAGAATAATAAGTATACATTGTTTTTTTCAAAGACAAAACCATCTCTCCAAAAGGCACCATTACTATTAAATTACACATTATTTGATTGGATTACTTACTAGGTACGTCATAATGTTAGACAGGGATGGAGTAATAAGCTTTTCTATATCGATGTCTCTGTCTTTATTACTTTCTAGCCAATCCACAACATATCTCAGTTCCTCTATGATATTATTCTCGGCTTTCTGAACGCCGTCTCCATACATGTTAATTGTCTTGTACACAATCTTTCGTAATTGCTGCCATATCTTCCCGACAGACATAAAAGTTACAGAACTGCAATCGTCATCAGTGAATTTTCCTAGGAAACTGAACGGTCTCCCAGCAAAATCACTCGCTGTACCTTCAGTTAAAGCTTCTCGAATTGTTTCCACGCTGTTCAAAACAACAGCTTTCGTTCCCATTAAATTAATGGTAAAGATATCTCCATATTGTTTCCCGATCTTAGCAAGAGAGACGTGAAGATGGGTTGGAGATACGTCGAGAACACTACCAATGATTGGCCAGCCTTTTGGTCCCGGAGGAAACACGTATTTTACTTTTATAGGCGAACTCCAGTACCAAAGAACACACAACACGGACAGAACACTTATACACAAAGCTGTAAACACTTCCATAATCGCCTTTAACTTAAAGTACTCCAAAAAAATATTTCGCCGAACGTCAGGTATTCTTGCAGACAAATGATTCAAGTCAGACAGCAAGCAGGTTGAATATGCCAAACTGTAATGGACCACTTGAATACTCCATCAGTCTTGGCAGAAATTGTCCACAGTTCAGCTCACGTGCAAGTTGCCGGACATGCAGTGTAATCAATAGAGCAGTAAATACTTCTGGCCTGGCCCACATATGTTTTGCAAAATCTTCAACTACCTGTTCATCTAGTTTGATCGACACTTAACACGCTCCAGCCCCTTCGGTCTTACATAGTCAGTCATATGACTCAATTGAACCGAAGCGGAAAACAAATCGCAAATCGCAGGAATAATCTATCAGCCCTATCTGCTTCTTTTATATGAAATACTGACTGGATTTTCATTCGGACGACCTAAGACGTGGAATGCTTGTCAGGTACCAGCGGGGCTTTCCTACGGACCCAGAGCTCGGGGCTTTCCCACGGACCCAGAGCCGAGTTTCCTCCTTCATTAGTTATAGATTTATTGGCGTTTTCCAGTCCCCATATAGGCTGATTTACGCCACTCCTTCTTCAATAAATTTTGCACTGTGTGTTTGTGCGATAACATATGTGTTTGCTAACGAAACTCTTAATTGTTGCTTCGTTTCTTATGAGGTATTCTTGAAATAAATAATAGATTACAATGTACGAAGCAGTCTAATTTTAAATTATGTTTCTATATGTGAAAGTGAACATTTTAAGAGATTATCATTAAAATAAAACCGACAATGACAAGAAGAATTTACTTGGCTATAGGAAGAGGACCTTTGTATATGAAAAGGTCGAGTATTACGGGCGGCATCCGGGGATGAAGAGTTCAGATTTTACTCAAACCAAATACAAATTGTGGAAATATAGCTAGGGTCTGGAGCTCCATTCAATAGCAGTAAGAAGTTAAACGATATTAAGTACGGCGTCAATTAATCAACCAATCAACCGAGTGTAGAAACCCTTTTTCTTCACAGAATTAATCCTACAACTAAGTCGCTATACAAGAGAAGTAGCCTTGACCTTCGCTAAACTACAAGGAACACACAGATATTTCGATGGGTCCCTGTGTAACCGTTACGGTTACATAAGGAAATGTGTTGACACCCCCGCATGTCACTAATAGCCACTTTAGTTTTAATGCAATCTTACTTGAAGCAATACGTTACAATTACCTTTATAATACACGTATTTAAACCAGTCGGAACTTCCGCGAGTTTTCTCTTTCCAAGAGGTGGCCTCGGGGGCCCAGTCCAACATAGACCTTCCATCAATGCTACACAGGGTACAACCACACTCACTCCAAACAAAACTGGACAAATTCTTAGAGGATTTTTCACTCGATCGCTGTATGTGGAAAAGTTACCAGGTAAACACTGAAGGTTTGTGGTTTCCACCAGGACAAAGAACCCATATGAGCAAGATAATCTAGAGTGTTGCGTAAAAACATCAATCAATCAATCTTTTCCAAGTGAAATTTACAAATTTGGTAATGATGTCACCATTTGTAGCAAAACTTGCAAATGAAAACCGTTTTAACAAAATATTATTATGCTTTTCATTTTTGGCTCGTCTGGGTAATTCCACTCTCATTTGGCTAGAGCTGCTATCGTTTGGATTTGTTTCATTTGAGTAATTCGTATTCCATTTTGTGTTCGGGAGCCAAAATAACCTAAATTGGCGGCAAGCATGTTAACATCGCGAAAAGACCCAACTTTATAAAAGCAGGTACTCAAACATTATGAAGGTTAATAAATATGTTTAAAATGTCTACATGGGGACGTGCAAGCATACGTTCAATTGAAGCTTGAATACAACGATCAGCAACCCATCAACGTCAGTACCGGATTGCCCTCAATTCACATCTTCTTGTCTGTAGTTTATTGTCTCAAATTTATTGATAACCTTTTTATAGCGCTTAAATTAGATCCTCCATGTGCGTTTCCAGATAAAGTTGGTAAAATAAATATGTACAGTTAGATCGTTCACACGGTTCAAATCATTAGAGCGCTAGTGAGCATGTCCAGGCTCGGAGTTTGTTTACATTGTGGATGTATACTTTATAGTTCTTATATCAATATGTAAGCTGCTCATTCCACTTTAACCTCCTTATATAACATCTGTCTATATAACATGTGTCTATATAACATCTGTCTATATAACATGTGTCTATATAACATCTGTATATATAACATCTGTTTATATAACATTTGTCTATATAACATCTGTCTATATAACATGTGTCTATATAACATTTGTCTATATAACATGTGTCTATATAACATTTGTCTATATAACATCTGTCTATATAACATCTGTCTATATAACATGTGTATATAACATCTGTCTATATAACATGTGTATATATAACATCTGTCTATATAACATCTGTCTATATAACATCTGTCTATATAACATCTGTCTATATAACATCTGTCTATATAACATCTGTCTATATAACATCTGTCTCGTTGGCGAATAGAACCTTTTTACATATTCCCCAACGAGAAATAGAGCCAAGGGGATGGGAGCGAGGCTTGCATTCTCTATATCAAGAACTCAAGTGTTTAGTGCAATAAAAGAGGAACACGTTTCTTCAGCTTCTGTATTCTTTATCTCTCAGAGAGTTAATATATATATTGTAAACAATAACAAGTCAAATCAAATACGAAATTTTAAAACTTGGTTTATTTTCAAAGTGGTTCCGTTGTTTAATATCCGGCACTTTATCCCTAGCTCTTTGTAATGGCGTTGTGGTCAAAAGTAAAGTGTTGCGTCCACGAGCTGACGGAAAAGTGGTTTTCTGCTACTGATAGATAACTTTCCAGTACAACGTTTGCACTGTCACAATATCCGGATGCTGTTGGTTGGATGATTCATTGTACAAGTAAGTCTGTGTTATATCTCCAGTTGAATAAGGGCTCAGAAATGATTTGAAAACACAAGGCACGAGTACAGACAGGAGTATACAGGAGCCGAAGGTCCCACTTTGTCACCACTTCTGGTAAGTCGTTTTTATGATACAAATCCTATACAACAGTTCAGTATTACATACTTAGTCGCATACAATCTGGCTCATGTCGGATTGGATCCGATTCTACTTTTATTTGGGTAATTCGAATTCCATTTTGGGATTTGAAACTATAATGGCGGGCCGATATTAGTGCAGTGGCCTATTAGTGCCAAGTTAAGAATATTTTTTTTAAGATTTGTTTTTTTAATTCTTTTTTTTTAATTACGTGAAAAAAGTCGTAATTACGAGAAAAAAGTCGTAATTACGTGTTTTTGTTTTTTCAATTATTTTTATTTTACTTTGAAAAAAGTCGTTATTACGAGTTTTTTATTTTTGAATTTTTAAACCATTTAAGACCCTAACGCATGCGCGTAGCTATAAATATGGATATAGTGTGATTGAAACGACTGAAGTTTTTGCCCCCCCCCCCCCCCCAATCCCATTTTTTTTATTCCTAATTCCCTGTTCCAAGTTCTTTGTTCGAAGCGATTTTGTTTAATGCTAATAATAACCAATTAAGGCTTTGATTCTACCTATAAGGGGAGACGGGGTTTGATCGCATTTTCTTCAAGTTACTTCTTGAGATAAACTACAGCAGTGAATTAAAAACTTACATACTGACTTTCTTTCGGGATATTTCTTAAAAAGGGTTCTTAAAAAAGGGTGTGCTGGAGATCAACTCGACCAGGATCCGAAGATCCGAAGTCTGGCAAATATATATTGTTTTCCACAATCCATGCAATATGCAATATGATGAATCACCTGGGGATTTCAATGAACAATATCATCCACAGATTTACAGTGGAGTAATGATAACCCAATCTTAAATTAAAACGTATCCTATGCTTATAATCAATAAGTGATCTGTTACACTAAAACCGTCAATTTTAATCTAGAGATAGCTACTCTCAACATTTCAGGGGCCTCAATCACTTAGTCGGTAAGAGTGATAGTCCCCCAATCTGGCACAGGCCTCTCATTGATGCGGCGCGGGTTCGAATCCCACTCAAACTCATACAAAATGAAAATGTTCTCACTCGATCGCTGTATGTGGGAGAGTTGCCATGCACTCATCGAAAGTCGGAGTTTTCCTCCGGCACTGGGCTCGGTTTCCTCAGGCACTGGGCCCGGTTTCCTCTCCCATTAAACATGATAACGTCACCACATAAGTGAAATAATATTGAGTGCTGCGAAGAACATCAATCAATCAACAGAAATTTCTGACTATTGAACACAGCTTTTGTAGCGCATAGAAATGTTCAGTACAAGATGAACCGACAAGGAGCGTCACCATCTTGCCCAATCAATAAAACACCATAACCCTTTTGAGTTGTTGGTCGAATCGACCCCGATCAGACCCTTTTTTAAGAACACTTGTTTAAGAAATATCCCGAAAGAAAGGCAGCATTTAAGTTTTTAATTCACTGCTGTAGTTTTTCTCAAAAGTAACTTGTAATGGGGTCGAATTGAACTTCGTCTCCCCTTAGGTAGAATCAAAGCCTTAATTAGTTATTAATGATTTGCATTAAACAAAATCGTTTCGAACAAAGAACTTGGAACAGGGAATTAGGAATAAAAAAATGTGATGCGGCAACAACTTCAGTCGTTTCAATCACACTATATCCAGTGTTATATTTACGCGCATGCGGTAGAGTCTTAAATGGTTTTATAAAAAGATTCGTAATTACGCCTTTTTTCTCGTAATTACGACTTTTTTCTCGTAATTACGACTTTTTTCTCGTAATTACGACTATTTTATGAAAAAAAATAATGAAAAAAACAAAAACTCGTAATTACGACTTTTTTTAAATCAAAATAAAAAATAATTCAAAAAACAAAAACTCGTTATTACGACTTTTTTTCTCGTAATTACGACTTTTTTTCGTAACTACGACTTTTTTAAAGAAAAACAATATTTCGAAAAACAAATCAGAAAAAAAAAATATTCTTAACTTGGCACCAATAGGCTTCCGTAGCTTTCAGAGAAAGGTGTTTCATTATGTAATCACTCCATGCTGTAAAATCCATTGTTCATTTCACTGTAAAAAGTCTGGTTGTAATTTTACAGCAAAGTTCGCGGGCAATCGTAGGACAAGTAAAATTCACTGTAGATTTACATGTGTGCGAGTATGTAAATTTACAGTTTGGTGTTAGTAGATTTACAGTGAAACAGTGGATTTACTGCACTTCGTGCTTTCTTCTCTCTTTAAATACAAGCATCTTCTCTGTTAATCTACCAAGATTGTTGTGTAGATTTGTAAATTAACCAAAAAGAGTAAAATTACCGAAATGTGTTACAGTGTAACATGTAAAACAACAATACTTATAGGTACTTTTACAAATCTGTGTATATTTACAGTGTGTTTACGTAAATTTACATGATAGCCAATAAAATAACATCGCACTCAGGGGTAAAACGTTTACAGCACATTCTCCTGTGATGAAATACAAAAGTTTTTCTTGTAGTTCTACAAACATTTTTTTACAGTGAATTGAGTTTGTGTGTTGTAGATTTATAAAACCAGAACATAGATGGATTGGAGGGGGATTATCATCTTTGCACTTGCTTTGATCACCGACGCAGCTTCAACAGACTGCCCTACAGGATGTCAATGCCAGCAAAAAACTACCAGCTGTTCGAACCTAAACAAATTCCCCTTAAATATTCCCTTGGACACAGAGGTTATAACGCTGTCAAAGTGCGAATTTGGCACAATTCCTGGAATAGCTTTCATCGGACTGGCGAATTTGAAGAAAGTCAGTATCAGTAATTCCAGAATAGGACGTTTGAAGTCTTGTGTGTTCTCAGACCATTTTGGATTAGAAATAGTCGTATCTAAAAGTAGCATAGACACCATTGAGACCTTTGCATTTACGGGATTGTCTTCGGCCACAATCAATTTGTCTGCCGTCAACATTACCACCATAAGCTCATATGCGTTTGATAATATCACAGATATCAAGTTTCTATTCTTTGCTGATGTAGATATTGGTGACTTCCAGGCAGCGGCGCTAAACAACATTGAAGTGCGGCTCTCGATGCAAATAAGCGAGTCTACGTTTAAGCATCTTAGTGCTCGCTCATTTTTAAACTTCAGATCTCCCAACGTTGTGATCTTTAACAACTTTATCAAGCATTCGGACTGTGATTTGAAGGAATCACTACAGAGAGCTACTCACGCTACCTCTTATTTTTTTAACAATAACAACGAAACAAACAAATGCTTTGGTGATCCATCTGTACCCCCACGGCGCCGTTCAGAGGGCATCTGTTTCAACATCACTAACAAGGTATCAACACAAAGTACAACCCCTCTACGTAAGCCACAATATGCAGTGGCAAGAACATTCGCAATGTTAACCACACGACACATTTTAAAACCAAATGAATCAGATGTAAGTCCCAGCACTGTTGTGATTGGCTCTTCCACAGTTCGAACATCACTAGGAATAGAAAATACAACAATCACTAAACACAATGAGACATTTGCATCTCAAAGTAAATTCTCCGACAACTCAACGGGTAATGAAAGAAACTCAACTGAGAAAAGGCATTTCAAAATTACATCGATTCCTTTATTCAACTCTACACGAAATAGCACGCATTCAACGGGTTCATTTTTGTTTGATTCTGTCAACGTTACGGAAGGTTCCACCAATAGCACAGAGATGCTCATCACCAGACATTTTCAGGATTTACCCACTTTCCTGCCTTGTGAAACTACCACGATGCATACAACCCCACGGACTGCACAGACACGAAGTAGCGCTGAATCTAAGTACAAAACTTTCTATTCGTTCAAAACTGTTTTGCTTTTCCAGATGTCATCGTCACTTGCGTTTTTTATTAAAATGATATTATAAATTAAAATAATTGATCATTACCTTTTAGATTTTTTTCTCTAATTAGAGGACCATGTGAGTGACACATGATAAAGAAACGTTATTTTGATTGATTGATTGATCGATTGATTGGTTGATTGGTTGGTTAGTTGGTTAGTTGGTTAGTTGGTTGGTTGGTTGATTCGTTGATTGATTCATTGATTGATTCATTGATTGATTCATTGATTGATTCATTCATTCACTCACTCATGCATTCATTCACTCATTCATTCACTCATTCATTCACTCATTCATTCACTCATAGCATTCACCCATTCATTCATTCACTCATTCATTCCTTCACTCATTCACTCATTCCTTTATGGCTTGGTTGATTAATAGCATTTTTGCTATTGTTTCTTAGGTGGATTGATTGATTGATTGATATATTATTTATTGATTGATACGTTATATCCCTGATTCATTTCAGACCGCTACATTTTTGCTAGTTTAATAATATGTAAGTGCTGGCCTCTTCCTCCTTAGTGGGATGGTTGCCATTTACCAACGGAAGGTCGTGGGTTTCCTCCGGGCATAGAGCCCGGTTTCCTCCCACAATAAAACTGGCAACGCCGCCATATAAGTGAAATAATATTGAGCGCGGCGTAAAACACCAAACAATCAATCAACCTTAGTGGGAGGTTATAATGGGTAAGTTTGACAGTTGAGCTAGAAGAAAGTGAAACCAGCTTTTGGGAAAAGTCAAACAATGTAGGGGACATAACTCTCTCTACCAAGAAAAATGATCCGCTGATATGGCAGCAGGTCACAGTTTCATTTTCCTTCATTTCCCATTTGCGGTAATGTTAATGTCTGCTCACATAGCACCTTCCCTAACTTTCGTTGAACCAAATCCTTCGGTGGGGGCCTTGAACAGTCCTTTGGCAGTATTTTAAGCACAATTTTTTCATATGTTGAAGGTAGAAATTTTGAGATACGAGTAGAATCAGCTGATAGGGGTGTCTTTGAACATATACCTCCGTTCATAACAAACCAAAGCACCCCCCAACTACCAGATCTCCATCCACCTGAACTGGTCTCATTCCACTTCTAAAATCATTTCCAGACAGTAATTCAACCCCTGTCCTTCCATAAAAACTACAAAAATGCCCAGAATAAAATGCAGGGGGCCAGGAAAAAATAATTAAAAAAAACACACAAAAATATCTGGAACTTCTTTCTGTGACCTGTATCCTAAAGTGAAGATAGAGTAAGTCGTCCCGTAAATAAATGCATGGCTTGTAAAAAAGAAAAAAAATATTAGTGAAATCATGGTTACCATCATTAATTACCAGTTAAATCTTTCAATGCCATTTAGAAGTTGAACGGTTAAAATAAGGTGTAGAGTTACTTTTGGATAACAACTTCATGGTTTATTGGATGACGACGTTTTGATGTAGTTCTTATGTCGTTACCAAACCACAGAGACAAGTTTCTAATTGTGTTAAAAAGGGGTATATCATTTAGACCTTTATACCACATCTTATTGACAGGATATTAAAGTTGGAAGAAAAAAACTACTGTAAGTGAATCATTTGCCGTTTTAGTACAACTCAAGAGGAAGAAACTTCTCTACTTATCCAGGAACAAAAACACAGAAAGAAAAACAAGGTCGGACGTCAATTTGTTTAAGGCATCCAACAAACGAATGGTAATAACTTCCACAGTCTATTAATAAAAATATTATGAATCAAGTGTTTACGTATTGCCATGGGCCTCGGACCAATACGGCCACCCTCAGGCCAATACCAAGGCAATACGAAAACACTCGATTAATAACAAAAAATAATTTGTTGCAATAACATAAACCTGGGATGAATATTCATCCCAGCATAAACCCATGATATTTAATTAGGCTGACGACTGACAGGAGCGTGACTTTATATATGTTTATGACACACGGGCACAGGGAAAATCTTCTTGTAACCACAGAGACAAGTTTCTAATTGCGTTAAAAAGAGGTATATCATTTAGACTTTTATATTGTTGTAACAAACTAAACCTATGGTATTTCATTAGGTTGACGACTGACAGGAGCTTAGCCTGGTCAATACAATTTTCTGGAATCCTTTTGTAATACATTGACAATGGTTACGCATTGTAACTATGGCAAGAACATCGGTAGACTGAGATTGAACCCCATAAACCTTGTTCCCACCCCCCCACCCCCCCCCCCCACCCGCCCCCCGACACCTATGTAACAAACAACAAACAAATCGGTTATAAACCCCAATCTCATAACCTACAATTAACAAACAGCACGATTATGACAAAACAGCACAGTTATAATGTTTTAAGCTCACACAAATGCACAAATATAAGTTATTAGACGTCATCATTTTGAAATCCTATGGTCGCAGTGGCGCTCTCAATCATATTCTGTTTGACGGTTTGTAGACCCCTTTGTGTTGACCAATTGTCACAAAGGTTTTTTGTTTCTGTAATTTGTGTTAGGCCTTAAAGTGGCTGGTATTTTTCCTAATACTTTTGTTAACTAGACAAACCAAGAGTGAAATTGCTTTGGTTGATTGATTAATTGATTAATTTAGTGGTGTTTTGGGATAAAAGGCGACAAGTCGATTTTCTGCGAAAAATATACAATTAGCGAGTGATTAGCGGAAATTTCGTGATGTTTTTGTAAAAGCGTTGCTAATATTGTAGTGAGATTTAAAAGCGTTGCTAATATTATAGTGAGTTGTAAAAGCGTTGCTAATATTGTAGTGAGTTGTAAAAGCGTTGCTAATATTGTAGTGAGTTGTGAAAGCGTTACTAATGCTGTAGTGAGTTGTAAAAGCGCTGCTAATATTGTAGTGAGTTGTGAAAGCTTTACTAATAATGTAGTGAGTTGTAAAAGTGTTGCTAATATTGTAGTGAGTTGTAAAAGCGCTGCTAATATTGTTGTGAGTTATGGTTCATTACTAATAGTGTAGTAAGTTGTGAAAGTGTTACTAATATTGTAGAGAGTTGTGAAAGCGTTACTAATATTATAGTGAATTATGATGCGTTATTAATATTGTAGTGAGTTGCAAAAGCTAGTAATATTGTAGTGAGTTGTAAAAGCGTTACTATCGAAGTTATTTTAACCGCGATTGAAATATTATGACCGAGGTTATAATTAAAAAACAAAATATGAAATTTAAAAAGCGAAATACAAAATCAGAAAGTAAATCTCAGCACTTTTCAGCCACCGTACAGAAAAGATGTTCTGAATTCGTGACTGTACAAATTTCCATTTTGTCTTCCACAAGGAACATTAAAATGTAAGCTTAGTGAAGTAATTTACACAACCTGCCAGTGTGTAGTAATTTGATATCTTATGTTAAATATTCGGGTCACGATAACACTTACGCGTGAACGGTTGATAAAGACATAATATCCCCCAACGAACTTAATCTGACTAAAGAACATCCAGTGATAAGTGTGGGAAAAGCTTACGTGAAACCCCGATGGTGTCGAAAACTGTTTAATTTTTGCTCTGTCGGATTTTTTTTGCTTCAAATTATCAAATAATTTTGGCTGAAGTTTTTCACTGACAGGAACGAATAGGATAAGCGTTGACAGTGGTCTGACAGGAAGGTTTGCCAACAGATCGGTCAATTTTCTGGAAAATGTTGGTGATATATCTGCAGTTCTTTTTCATCCATGACTAAGTGTAAAATAGGACATCGACATTATCATGCTTTATTCGACTGACAAATAGAAAGCTTGTATCAAAGTGAAGGACGCTCCAAAACGCGAGTAGGGCTGTAGTTAACCAACAACCACTGTATACTATAACTGGGCTACGGATAAGTAGAAAGTTTTGGAAGCTCCTTGTGTCGTTAATGCAAGAGAGGTAACATGGAAGTGTTTACAGCTTTGTGTATGGGTGTTCTGCCTTTGTTGTGTGTTCTTTGGTACTGGAGTTCGTCTAAAGTCAAATACGTGTTTCCTCCGGGACCAAAAGGCTGGCCAATCATTGGTAGTGTTCTCGACGTATCTCCAACCCATCTTCATGTCTCTCTGGCCAAAATCGGGAAACAATACGGAGATATCTTTACCATTAATTTACTTGGGACAAAAGCTGTTGTGTTGAACAGTGTGGAATCGTTAAGGGAAGCATTTTTCACGGACGAAAATGGAGGGATATTTGCTGGAAGACCTTTCAGCTTTCTCGGAAAATACACCGATGATAACTGTAGTTCATTCTCATTCATGTCCACGTGCAAAATTTGGCAGCGATTACGGAAGATTGTGTACAAGACAATTAACATGTATGGGGACGGCGTTCAGGAAGCCGAGAATAATATCATAGAGGAATTAGGACATGTCGTAAATTGCTTGGAAAAGAATCTAGGAAAGGATGTGGATTTAGAAAAAATAATCACACCCTCTCTGTCTAATATCATGACCTACCTAGTGAGTATTGTTCTTTTTGTATCAAACGTTTAATCAATTAATCTCTTGGCCATATTTCTACACTACAATTGCTCACAGTAATAAGTTTTATTGCGACGTTAAAGCTTTATATTGTGGATATTAGAGTGACATGAGCTGCCAAAATGCACACTTTTTTCATAATTCCTGATCGTCACGACAGTAAGAGGCTTTGAAGACCATCGAAACTAAATAATTAGCGTTGGAATGGGGAAAATTCATACAGTATGTGGCATATACGAATCGGAACAATGTTCGAAAAGTAAACAAAATTTAAATAACCGGGACGACCATTCATTCATTCTAAGCCAAACTTAGTTCAAAACAATACTTTATCGTGCATTCTCGAGACTAGAAGCATTAAACATTTTCTGAATTATACGTCTAGAGAAAAATAGTCGATAATTTCAACATTCTGTTTTTACGTCAAAATATCAACATTTTGGCAGCTCATGCCAATTTAAGGGTTTGTGGATATTATATTCAAAGTGCGGATGACCTGATGATGTGACGTTCATCAATCCCTGATTAACCTGTGTAAGACAACTGCGTAACGAGTACCTGTAAAATGCATATTCTCCATATGGCGGTATGTTCATTGGCCACTATTTGTGTCGGGCGATTAAAAGAAAAAACCAGTCCATCGATATCATTTTTTTTTAAATACATGTAATAATATAGAAATAGGGCAGTACGAAAGGCCATTTGTGCGAATTCATATTACGGTGCAGACGTGGCCGTTTTGTAGTATTATGCCTGCTCAATCAGGTTAAAAGCCCGCTTGCCGCCGTAACCTGTTTGACATTTGTTAAGAAAACCAATTTGCACCAGCTTACCACAGCTAAAACCACTAAAGTTAAACATAGCACTTATAAAGCATGTCCAATTTGGTTTATAATGTATAAATGAGAGTGAAAAACAAAAAAAGAATCGAAGCTCGATTACAACAACAACATCGATCAGTGTTTGTTAACTTAAGTGTTGGATTACCCTCATCCAAGCGTTTTTGTCTGTGGTTTGCACTCGGCAGGCTTTTATAGTCCCTCTTACTCGATCGTTAGTATGTATTTCTTAGATAAAGTTCGTAAAATTATACTTTGTCGTTAGATCGCCCACACGACTCAAACCATTACGGCACTTTTGCACACGACCCGGTTCGAAGTTTGTTGAAATTACGGGCACCTAACAATTCAAATTTTCAAATTCAAATTAAAAATACAAAATGACGTCCAAACTTTTAAATTTTGGTAAAAATAGAAAGTTCCTAACTTATATTGTCTGGGAAAACTACAGAAAATGGTGGGTTTTTTTTTAATGTAAACAATATTCCGGATTTTCGCGGCAAGTGGGCCTTTAAAGAAGCGTAAACTTTCAAAGTTCTGAAAAAAAATTTAAATTGTTTGTTTTTTCAAGAAGTAAAAATTAGTCGGATTCCGTTAAAACATACTCGTAGATGCAAATAAGGGTAGCATTTACAAATAACTAAACTTCAAATATACATCCCAGTTATTCAATATATTAAATAATGCTTTATACCACATGTGCTCAAGATTATTTCAGTTGTGGAAAAAAAACCAGGCACTTTGCAAGGATAAACCCACGACCTTAAGCGAGTACCTGCCAAGCTTTTCTGCAAAGTCAAATGAAAACCAACTCAAAAATGTTTCGATTTTTTCTTTGGGCTGAGTGGTGTTTGAACCCGTGACGCATCGATGGAAGGCCTGTGCTGGCGTGAGATAAAGTGACCCAACCGATTGATTAATGTTTGATGACGATACTTTTGTGCGTTTCTTTTAATTGAAAAAATGATTAAAAATCTATTTTTAAGTGAAATCTGTGATTATTTAATCGATGCAGTGTAACAAAACTAGTTTGACATTCCAGTTATATAAATCCCTTGACAGTGGGTTTTTTTTTGTGTTTCCCCAAGTTAATTGCCATTAGAACCGTTTTCAATCAAAACGGCCAATATATCGCGTGACGTCCAAATCCATTCCTATCCGTGACGCCAAATCGCCAAAATTATTATTCCTCAACGATAGATGATATTTGGCCAATGATTAGATGATGGGATTTGCAAGAGCGATAAAAAGAGATTAAGGCCCCTACTGATGATATTTGAGCTCTCGGATTGAAATAAATTGTAACGTTACTCGATATATTGGTTTTAATAGTTCCTGGAAAACACCCCTTATGACATTAACTCAGAGAAACAAATTATGTGACACTGAGCTAAAAGCAAGTTAAAATTTTCGAATGGGTCTTAAAGCACTAAAGGCGTCCTCTGTCTTGTTGAGTATACCAAGTGAAAGCGAACAAGCAAAACATACTTTCGGTTGTCAAAATGATGTATATGAAATGAATTAAATCCTTTGTGTGGCCAGAAGTGAATTGCTAAACATTACTAAAAGCCTTTCAGGTGTTAATACAAAGACGATGTTGTGTGATTCCCCTATGATATGTTGACAGGATGTAATTGTAGATAGCTCCGTATAAAATATTATTCGTTTTACAAAGCGCCGTGAAAATTTGCTGAATATCCGTCAAAAAGGAATATTTATGTTGAACTGTTCATGTGTAAAGCTTATACTTCGACAATTTCTTTTCTGTGCGTACCAAAATAGATCTTTTATATTAGGTGTTTTGTGAAGGTTCTAAATATATAGAATATCCCAACTTTATTACCAGGTAAATTTCCAAACTTAGTCTTGCACCAGGCTTCAGTTAGGCCATTTCAAATTTAACAATTAGCCTCAAATCCGCCACTTTTTTCACAAAATAAGAAGAAAATTGTAATTCTCACGATACAGAATTTTATGACACCATGCTGGCTAAAGACAGAACGTACACAGACCGTAAATAAGGGATGGACATTGTTCCATACATTCCAAGAAGGAAAAGCAAATAGATTTAGTGGCGCGCGTAAATCTTATAAACCTGATCTTATAAACCTTGTAAATTTATACGAGGAATGCAATCAAGTACATCATTTGGAATTCCCTTTCAATATTAGCTTGAGCGTCTATGTTCTCTAAAAATGAGAAGTTACGCATGTCTCTCCAAAGATCAGATTATAGGGAAAAGCGGTTCTTTAAAGTGGCATGAGCTGCCAAAATACACACTTTTTCATAATTTCTGATCGTCACGACAGTAAGGGGATTTGAAGGCCATCGGAAAACTTAATGATTGGCGTTGTTTTAATGTAAACAATATTCCTGATTTTCGCGGCAAGTGTGCCTTAAACTTATATACAGCATTTGATGGCACCACGCGGGCTTACTGGTTAACCACGAGGAGATCATTGTTTATTACGTTGCAAAAAGAAAACACAAATAAGAGTATAAGTGGCACACGTAAATGCAAATCTTACTCTCGTAAATTTAGATTTTTTGTCATTCTTTCAAAAGAATACTTTCCACATAACGATTCATGTGAGATTCTCTTCTCGTCGAGAATAGTTAGTGATCAAAATGTGCACACTTTGGCAACTCATGCCCTTGTCTATTGAAAACGGATGCGGCCATTCGCGTCCGAGTGCCGTGCCCTGTATAAAACACGCGGCTCGAGAATGCGCTATTAGGCCAAAACCTATTCTTGAGAGCTTTTGCAAAAATAAATCGCGCCATTAGGCCACATCTTGCCTAAATGTGTGCTTTTATAACCTCGTGCCATGCGAGTTGTAAACAACTCGGCTCGAGGTTAAGCAACGAGTGTTTTTTTCTTAATCTCAAGCCGCGCGTTTTTTTAAATTGGAAAACCCGCCACGCGGGAACTAGAGAACACGCGAAGATGCAAAATAGCTTCTCATTGAAAAAAAAACTTGCCAAGAGCTAAATATACCGACGGATTCGAACAAAATCCAACATTTGTAGAGAACCAGCTTAACATATAAATGATAAGCTTCTATTTCAGCTACCACTGACAATCTGTACGTATTTCTGACAAATGTGTAGTATGGTGGTTTGCTAAAATACATAATCTTTTAATTTGCATTTGTGTTATTTTCAAGTTGATTGGAAGACGGTTTGATTATGACAGCCCAGAGCTTCAAGCCGCCGTTGAGATGTCGTATGGTATCAACGAAATGGGAACGGCAGGTATTGATGCTGTTATGACCAGACTTCCGTTCTTACGTCACTTCCCGATAGGCTATGGTGCCATTTACCGTCGATATATGAATGGAATAGAAGAGTATTTAAAGCATTACTACCACGCTCAAAAGGTAATATTTCTCTTCATGATTTATCTCAGTGTAGTTTTTTAAACAACCCATCAGATGTACTCTTCTGTAAAAAGAGAAGCGAAAGCATAACGATGCATTTCCCATCAGTATTTCGAACAAAGATGGCGGCGGTTTCGAACACTGATGGAACGTTTCGACAAAAAGCAAAGTTCGCCGGTATTTCGCTGAGCTCACTATAACTTTGGTACGAGACATGAATAACAGATCGGAGCCTTTTTCTTAATTTCGGATGCTTCATGAAGGTTTATTTACTGAAGTTTGGCCATTTTATCATAGAAGAGCTTTAGATGTTTGCTCTTAATTAATGAATGTCATTGAGACCATATTGTATTTAACCAAATATGTTTCTCCAAAGATTAATATTGGTCCAGTATTAGAGGTTTTTGTGAATTATTTGAGATCAACAGTTTTACAAACTACCCCACTTAATAAATGTACACCGAATGTCAAAGGACAAAAAGAATGTATATGGCATTTCCTTTTGACATTATGCCATCTGAATAAGAATTACCATACATTATGATATACCCCTACTGTTAGTATTGGTCACCTGCACGAGCTATACAGACCAGTTAACAGAGTTACAAATTGCTGTTTGCAGATGGACATTGACACGTAAATATTATCTATTCAGCAGAAGTATAAAGCCATTGACCTATGTTTGCTGTCTGAAAACATTCAGACCTTAGTAAACGCGATTCTTGAAGATAATAAAGGAAGGTTGTCGATTGAAAAATTAGGTTAACTTGGCTTGTTTGTGACCTTGACCCCACGACAAGTCAAATGTCCCAAATTGGACAACTTTTCTTGCAGAGAGTGTACAATTTCGTGCTTGTGGTAGAAAAGCTGAATTAGTGATGTTACACCCATGAAATAATACACCTGGTGCGTAACCTTATATATATTAAGTACAAAACAATACTTTCAACTTAAATATTTTAGACGAAGCATTTGTCCCCAATACACTAACCAAAACAAACGGGTCAGATAACAATATTGTAAACTTGAGTAAGTTACAAGGTAGATTCGAATACAAAACTCAGTACAATGATTACATTTGTGAAATATGATCTCATACATTTTCGTACAACAATCAAAACCAAACTCGTATGCCTCTATTGAAACGTGTGTTTGATACGTGCACTCATAATGCATTCTGCGCAAAGAAAAACACAGAATTTAATGGCTGAACATATCAAAATACATCTAGCAAATTCCACAATGACATTCTTTCGGATGCTATTTTTGAAAGAACACACTTTTTGACATTTTTATACTGGTCACGGCTAGGATTACCACCAAAGATTAACATTTCAACACTCCGGGTTTAAATCAACTCATTACACAAACGAGAGCTGACATTGGTCCGGTGGTTTGTTTAGCACAATGATATGGAAAATAGAACGAAGAATGCCTTTCGCTAAGTATAGTATATCTTGTTTTGGTTGCATTTAAAGGTTGGTATTGTACAACAAAGGGTAATTTTGTGGATGATAAAACTTCCTGTAAAGCTTTAATTACTAAACAGTTGTTAACATTCATAAGGCTGCCACTGTGTTGTAAGTATGTTTTACGTCACAAAAAGGCCGGTCGTGCCTTGGAATGAATATAATGGTCTTTTAGACATTTTGGTGAACTCAAGGTTGCCATTGTTAAGGGTTTTCTATCTATATATACCTGTTTGTTGCAACGCCCTTTGATCAGGTGTAGGTGTCCAAGTGATATAGTCCATTTTAGCACAGTTAGAAACTTATCTACGTGGTTGTTTAAGTCAAGAAGATTTTCCCTGCGCCCGTGTGTTTTAGTGTTCATGAATATATTTTCTAATATAGGCTATATGGTCTTTAGATTAGTAGCATTATTCTCAGATAGGCCAGAAAGCCATTTGTTCTTAAAACACCACCATCTTGGTTCATATGATTTAGATAGTAGGGACATCTTTATCAAAATACTAAATAATTGGATGCACATGTGCTGCAAATTGAATTCTGTCTCTATTAACCCTTTCTCTTCTTTCGATCCAATCCTAACTTAAATGTGTGAACCATTTAAAGTGTAATTGAAGAACAGTTCGTTCTTCTTCAGATGCACCTATCACAAGGTTACTTATTTAATGCATTGCAATCAAAAGACCTTAAATACAATGACGTCACTCGAAATATTGACATATTATACATTGACATATTATCGGAGCATCAGATTACAGTGACGTGTTATATGGAATGGTGTTGGGCTCAATATGACCAAGTATACAAGAAACAGCGATGTAAATAAAAATATGACAAGTTATTTGAAGTTTAGTCTTCTTACGGTGATGGGTATTTGCATATGACTAAAACGTGGAGTATATCTGGGTTAATTCAAAGGGGTTTTGTAAACTGCTTAATCGTGACATCAATTGTAAATTGAGCAGACTAAATCCGTTATGTGACAAATGACACCTGCAGGATGCTAGCTTTTTCTTTTAAATTAATTATATCACTTTTATACGAAAGCCCATTGATAGTTGAAGCGCGAGTGCATACCATATCTGGATCGCTATTGCACCATCTCCTAGTAATGGCGGCATTCGAGGTAAATCAAATACCACGTGACCTCCATTCCACTCATATAGTTCATTGGCGAAATGAGTGTTTGAGATCTAGACGGTCATCTTAAATGTGAGGACTTCGTTTTGAAACCTTGAAACGCATGTTCAAATTTCAATATTTGAAATTCGAAATTCGAAACTCACCTTCCAATTTCCAATTTCAATATTTGAAATTCGAAATTCGAAAGTCACCTTCCAATTTCGAATTTCAAAATGTCAAACTGGGTTTTAAAAAATTGAAATTTAATAAGGAAATCGCTGACCTACCAGTGCACATTTAGTGTTAACAATAATTTGATTGGTGAAAACTAATTTAAAAGGTATCAGTCATTGTTTAATTAAGTGTGAATATTGAATTTCAAAATCAACAAATTTGAATTTCAGTTTCAAAATCTGAAATTCGAAATTCGCATGAGCCCTCTTTGCTTTCGTACTTTTAATCTTTTAGTCGCAAAATATTAAATGACGTGGAATTTTCACTGTGTTGTGCCTGATAAACGTAGAAGCCATCAAGAACCGATCGGACCACCCTAGGCATTTAACGACTGACGTTTAGCGCGTCAGTGTAAACATTAAGGGTAAGGTAGCCGATAGTGCATGTTAAAGTATGACTGTCCATCCTCAATTCAAATGCTCCACGTACATGTAGGTTGTTAAACAAACGCCGGGTTATTTATACAGGGTTGTAGCACTGCACAGTGTCACCTGCCAATCCAATCCTTTAATCTGGAAGATTAGTCTGACCACGCAGTATATTTTATAGAGAAATTTCGGATTTTTTCGACAAATTGGCTTACGGTAAATCAGTGGTAAAATCTCATAGCGAGAAACTGTCTTTGAGCAAAGAATATATATATTTATGAGCACTAAAACACACGGGCACAGGGAAAATCTTCTTGTCTAAAATAACCATGGAAACAAGTTTCTAATTGGGTTAAAAAAAGGTATATCATTTAGACCTTTATACCCCATAAATTGTTGTAATAAACTAAATCCAAGATATTTCATTAGGTTGACGACTGACAGGAGCATAGCCTTGGTCAGCACAATTTTATGAATCCTTTTGTAATACATTGACGATGGCTAAGCATCCTAACTATGCCAAGAACATCGGTAGACTGAGATTGAACCCCATAAATCCCCCCCCCCCCCCCCCGGCACAGAAAAACCTATGTAACAAACAACAAACAAAACGGTTATAAACTCCATCTCATAACCTACAATTAACAAACAACAAGGTTATAAACTCCATCTCACAGCCTACAATTGACAAACAACAAGGTTATAAACTCCATCTCACAACCTACGATTAACAAACTGCACGGTT
Organism: Lepidochitona cinerea; assembly: GCA_963971465.1. Classification (NCBI taxonomy): domain Eukaryota; kingdom Metazoa; phylum Mollusca; class Polyplacophora; order Chitonida; family Tonicellidae; genus Lepidochitona; species Lepidochitona cinerea. Next base: position 22,443,266 of record OZ020563.1, on the reverse strand, counting down.
ATGACAAAACAGCACTGTTATAACATACAACCGACGATTAACGAACAACACGGTTATGAACTCTGTCTCCCAACATACGAGTAACAAACAACACGGTTTATGAGCCTAGCTTATGTTAACGTGGCATGAGCTGCCGAAATTCACACTTTTTCCATAATTTCTGATCGTCACGACAGTAAAAGGCTTTGAAGGTCATCGAAAAACTAAATGATTGGCGTTGGAATGAGGAAAATCCATACAGTATGTGGCCTGTACGAACCGAAAAAGTGTTCGAAAAGTAAACAAAATTTAAATAACCGGGACGACCATTCATTCATTCTAAGCCAAAGTTAGTTAAAAGCAATACTTTATCGTACATTTTCGAGACTAGCAGCACTAAAAAGCCTCTGAATTATACTTCTTGAGAAAAATAGTCAATAATTTCAACATTCTGTTCTAACGTCAAAATATCAACATTTTGGCAGCTCATGTTATTCATATATTTTCGTTCCATTAGCTGGAGAGTTTGTCGTATTTGTTTGGATACAGAAAACCAATGTATGAGTAAGCACGTCCCATCTCCAGAATATACACTAAGATAGTATTTAAAAGTAGGGTGTATCATTTGTACGCAGAAATGTGTCTATTATCATTTGTACCCAGAAATGTGCCTGTGAAACCATTTGTACGCAGAAATGTGTCGATTATCATTTGTACACAGAAATGTGCCTGTGAAACCATTTGTACGCAGAAATGTATCTGTTATCATTTGTACCCAGAAATGTGCCTGTGAAACCATTTGTACGCAGAAATGTGTCGATTATCATTTGTACACAGAAATGTGCCTGTGAAACCATTTGTACGCAGAAATGTATCTGTTATCATTTGTACACAGAAATGTGCCTGTGAAACCATTTGTACGCAGAAAAGTATCTGTTATCATTTGTATGCAGAAATGTGTCTGTTATCATTTGTACACAGAAATGTGTCTGTTATCATTTGTATGCAGAAATGTGTCTGTTATCATTTGTATGCAGAAATGTGTCTGTTATCATTTGTATGCAGAAATGTGTCTGTTATCATTTGTATGCAGAAATGTGTCTGTTATCATGTGTACGTTCGGAGTAAAATGTCATGAGTGTGTCAAGCAAAACCTTCAGTTAAACCAGTAACACTACTGTTAATTCATGTTTTGTTGTATGGTATGAATGGGTGGTGGGGGCTGGATAAATACACTACCGTTTTAAACGATTATTTGCCCTGATCTACTCGACAAGGATGCTAGCCTAGAGATTGCATCTACAGGTAACCATACAATTGGATTGATTGTTTGATGTTTTACGCCGCGCTCAAGATTATTTCACTTATTTGGCGGCGTTGCCAGTTTTATTGTGGGAGGAAACCCGGAGGAAACCCACGACCTTCCGTTAGTAACTGGCAACCATCCCACATACATACAATTGGAAATATCTAACATCCAGATTAAACCATAGTTTTGACAAAGTGATACTTTATAGGTATTTCTAACCAAATGAAACAACAGTGGACTACAGTTCTTCCTGCCTGGAATAGAGAGATATGTTTGATTTTTGAAAAAGAAAGGGTTGTATTCTGGCTGCGGCATTTAGCGTTAATGTAAGGAGCGAAGGGCCGAATGGTACGGGGCGTAGCCATTAGTAAAATAGGAAATTCCTGAATGGGTGAGAATACAAGCATGGCCGCCGTGTTCGAAGAAGAAAATGGACCGATCGATATGCTAATCGTAGACTTGTATGTTTAATGTTCTACAATCCTTTAAATCCTAGCTCAATAAAGGGTCAGATTTTTTTTTACTTTACTTTACTTACTACCCTAAGTTCATTTTCGTAACAGTCTATTTCACGTAGTGCCCTATTAACCTCAAAATGCGTGATTATATTACATGAACTATTTAAGTTCACAAATGTGCACCATATGTTTCAATTTGACTGAGCGCTTCAATGACATCAGAACATAAAAGAAATCGTTTCAAAGACGTTCACATTATTCGCTGGTACGATACGGGGTTAAATCTAAATATAGACGAAGTACTGAGTTCGTCCTACCAAGAAAGAGCTATTTTTCTATGAAATTCGTTTGTTAGCGGAAAAAATAATCATAAAGATTCAATGTTTCTTCGGTTCATCGAGTTATACACGAACTTGCTTCTGTACAGACTAAATAAATCCGCGAAGCGTTTTATGAAAAATTTGCACACGGGCAGTTTAGTTCATAACTAGATGAACCAAAGAAACATATTCAATCTTTAAAATTAAATTTTGATGGACAACGCAAAACAATAACAAAAATGTTTAAAGGGAGTGATTAGGAACAAACGCGCGTGAAGTATACGTAATGTCAAAGCTGTCTCTCACGTTACGTCACCGTCAAAGGCGACTGCACAACGTAGATACGTTATTCCGTGTCATATCGTTGAGCACATAGTATAGGGAGCGCAAGTCTCAATAGAATCATTACGAGATTTTGTGATATCCGGTGACAGATGACGCCATTAAGAACGTTTTTGATGACGTTGCAATTCCATTTGACGTATTTTGTTCCATAACGTCAGATTTAAACGTCGTTGTTGGAACAAAAAACGCTCAGTCACATGCGCAATGCAGTGCCGGTGACAGAAAATATGTGGAATTCACACGTGACTTGCGCTCCCTATTGGCATACGGAAACCTATTGGCTCATCTCTATGACGTGATTGAGCAGTCAGTCGTCTTTGTACTGTGACGTCCCTTGGCAGTAGCTTTGCGTTTGTTTGTTTTGATTCTTAATGTAAAAAAAAAAATACTAAAGAAGAACCAGCATATTTTATGTAAAAATTTTGATTTACATCTTTAAAAAATAGAGTTACTTATTTACAGGCATATATTATACAAACGGTGACAAGAAAACATATATCCAAATGATTTACTTTTACAAGTCAAGAATTTACAGTTCCGAGAAATCTGTAATCCATAACTTCACAAAGTTCCGTGGTATAGCAGTATGGATCCGATGATCACTAAATCTACGGAATGAAATCCTGGAAACATACGGGTAAATCCACAGAATATAATATATTAAGTACACTAGTAAATCAGTAGAATAGAATCTTAAAAGAAGTCACGAATCAAATAAACCACTGACCAATAATCAGGCCGATTATCATTCAAATAATAAACAATAGTATCCAAGAAGCTTTACTGAATGACTTGAATACAACCAAAGCGGCGTTATATAGATTTTCAGAAATTCCAGAACACTCCGACTAACACGCATTAGAATAAATTGGCATATCTACAGAGGCTTGTGATTATCAAGGTTCGAGAAAGTTCCTTGACTTCAATAACACATAGTCAATTGTAAACAGCCTTCGGGTGAGCCGGCGAACAGAATTCGAGAAAAATCTGTAGACGTTTACATGAAACACGAAAAGAGTTACAAAGACAATCAGAAGAAAATAATACGAGCAATAAATACACGTAATATTGAAAATAAAGAATACGTACTATATGTAATAATTATTAAATTATAAGGATTGCCATCAACGTTTCTTCGGTTCATCAAGTTATGAACGAACTGGCCTCTGTACAAACTTTTTTTTATCAAACGCTTCGCGGATTTATCTGGTTCGCACATGTAAAGACAACTTCGTTCATAACTCGATGAACCAAAGACACTTTGAAGTGAATCTTTAAATGAGCAAATGTAGATTAGCAAAAGTATTTGCCGTAAACACATTGGGAATTGAATTATAAGCAAATGCAATAACGTAAAGAATTACTTATGGATAACAACTTCTTGATTAATTGGGTGACGACATTTCATTGACTTTGATAACGTAGTCACACTAGTTAAGAAAACGGGGAAATATCTCAAGTTTTAAAAATGCAAATCATACATGTCAGTGTAGTGTCGACAACAATTCGTCTCTGTTTCAAAACGAAATCATCAACACTTTCCAAATTTGTTTTTCGTTTTCCATTCGTTTAAATAGGACAGACAATTATTCGTTCAGGGAGTAATACCTTCTTAAAAAACTATCTGATGTTATCGTTCCGTCTTATGCAACCTCTTGGTCATATAAATCTATGTTTTCTCTGCCACCATTAAACCACCTCGTGTAGAACGGTTTATGTTTCATACACTCGTATATTGTTCATATTGACAGGACATTGATATAATCAGGATATAAACAGTACTCTGCCAATGGTAAATCCAGTGTTGAAGGGCTGCCAGATTATACCCGCCACTTATCTTATTTTGTTCCTCTGGACAAAGAATCCAGTTTCTTCCACAACTAAACACGACATAGCCTCAATTTTGAATCGGGTGTGCAGACCTGTGTAATCCATCAACAGTCAGTCCAACTGTCATGTATACTTAAAGCAAACACTTCAGGTTTGGTTAAAAGCTTGACGTAAAATAGATTATAATCACAATTGATGATTTTAATTTAGTTGTCAATTGACGAAAAGACAGGTGATCCAATGTTATATAAAATATCACGATGTCAAAATTTACCTATTTTATTAGAAGGATAAAGTTTGCATATTTCTAAAACGGTTCTCTGTTTCACGGAGTTTTCTTCCGGTCAAAGGTTGACAGCAGCACTCTGCCTAGAAAAGAGTAGACAGGTTGGTATGATCGATTAAACGTACGGCAGTGGTGCTCTATCAACTATTCACACAATCCTAAAATAAGGACATCACCTGGTTAATCGCTTACGGTAAGTTCGTATGGGTCACTGGCCTTATCGACATTTTTATTTCAAGGTACTCAAACTCTCAGCTTTTTTTTTTGGGACAATCGGAAATGATGAAATTAAATCCGAATTTTGGCAGCTCATACAACTTTAATCAAAATAAAGTAAAATATATACGTATGAATCTACATGATCTCGTTCTCAGGCTACCTATGATCCCGATGTCACTCGAGGCTTGATTGATATCCTACTGAAAACACAAGCGGAGTTAGCTGCTAAGGGAGACAACTGTCCTATAACCGACAAAAATATCACATCCACCATGAAGGACACCATCGAGGCTGGTGAGTGCTGAAAGTTTCCGATAAAGTGTGACAAAGGATATTTTCTTGATTTTAGATCGAGATTAGTCTTCTCTGCCAATCTAAGCCAGCTTATTATCATGAAACATATACACTGACATGGGCGCCATATTGAAATAAACTGTCAATCGCTAAATGGCAATACGTTTGGAATAAGAGAAGACGCAACTGAATAAACACAATGGCTAAAGTACACATTTGTCCAATCAACATTGTCTGTCATATTTTTTCATTTACTCAGACATACATTAGATGCGTACATATAAGTTTTGTTGGCACCATATTTGTGGTGTTGGTGAGTGCTGAAAGTTTCCGATAAAGTGTGACAAAGGATATTTTCTTGATTTTAGATCGAGATTAGTCTTCTCTGCCAATCTAAGCCAGCTTATTATCATGAAACATATACACTGACATGGGCGCCATATTGAAATAAACTGTCAATCGCTAAATGGCAATACGTTTGGAATAAGAGAAGACGCAACTGAATAAACACAATGGCTAAAGTACACATTTGTCCAATCAACATTGTCTGTCATATTTTTTCATTTACTCAGACATACATTAGATGCGTACATATAAGTTTTGTTGGCACCATATTTGTGGTGTTGGTGAGTGCTGAAAGTTTCCGATAAAGTGTGACAACGGATATTTTCTTGATTTTAGATCGAGATTAGTCTTCTCTGCCAATCTAAGCCAGCTTATTATCATGAAACATATACACTGACATGGGCGCCATATTGAAATAAACTGTCAATCGCTAAATGGCAATACGTTTGGAATAAGAGAAGACGCAACTGAATAAACACAATGGCTAAAGTACACATTTGTCCAATCAACATTGTCTGTCATATTTTTTCATTTACTCAGACATACATTAGATGCGTACATATAAGTTTTGTTGGCACCATATTTGTGGTGTTGTATACTTGTTTCAGCAATATCAGTTATCTACCGTGTTGTTCTCGAAAGATGAAAAACTGTGTTCATCGGTAAGCGAAACCAGCACACTATTTCTTGGAAAATAATCTATGTGACTTGGGCTGCGATTGATTCGGACAAAAAAGATGATTACACTTCGTCGAGGACATATGTGACGTATCCTTTTGTTGCAATCGCTTTATTAACAAAACTTCATATTCCTTTTTTGTGATTGCAGGAACATTGACTACACGAGGATCTCTGGTGTCATTTTTTCTGTTAATTCTTCATCACCCGGAGGTCGCTGAGAAGATACAGATGGAGATCGATCGTGAAATCGGTGGAGATCGATATCCTTCCCTGAAAGATAGACCCGACATGCCTTATACTGAAGCCGCAGTGTTAGAGACCGCCCGTTTCGTCACACCAATACCACTAGGCCTGCCACACTGTACTATGTCCGATGTCAAATTTCGAGACTACTTTCTCCCCAAAGACACACTGGTGCGTTGCAAAATAATCATTAATCATTTTTCATTCTATTTACTTTTTTCTTTCATATATTTTCACCTGAGAGAGTAAACGTACTGGAAATGTAAGCGTCCTTGCATCCGTTTAAAATCTTTTGGATTATTAAATTAATAAAGATCGATACTAATTGATTGAGAGATGGTTTTGTTGGTGTTTCACAGTACAATATACTTTGACTTGTATATCGTCACGTTGCTATTGTTATTTAGATAGAGAAAACGGGGTCTGTGGCCTGCAAAGATCCACAAGCATGAGTGGTATAACAGACCCTGAAGACCAGGGGACCGTTTCACGAAGCCGGCGAACAGTGCGATCACTCGCAGTTGTCATGAAGTCGTATCTCTTCAATATGGCATCCATTGGCAATAAGCCTCGTTTGCGATGGGAATGCTTTGTGAAACGAGCCTATGCAAATCCAGATGAGAATCGATCTCAATCAATACTCATCTGTAAGGCTCTCTGATATATAAACAGCACAATTTAAGCCCACTTTCTCGTGTATTTTAATTACTTCATTTGACGACGTGGATTCAACAACTTTGTTTTAACAGTTTTAACCCGCTCATTATTAAATGAATACAAACATACATCGCGAAATCTGAGCATTGCGATCCGACGCGACTGTGCTAGACTGGAGACAAGTCTTATCGGGCGTCAGTCGGCTTGAGTTATGTCGCATCGTTGAATGGTATACACTGAAGGCAATTCGAACCAATAGGAGATCCCCAGCGGTCTTTGTAAAAGGTCGTTTTGATGTTATTGAAGTTTTGTTAAATGCTCATCTGACTATAGAGAAGTTTCTGTTAGACATACAGGTACGCTGTCTGACCCGATTCTTGAACAAATATCTGGCCCTTTCAGATCACATCCGACCCGATGGAACTGTAGCCAACTGGCATCGATTTGTATCGTGGAGTTGTATTCACTACAAGATTCAGCTGCGACGCGACGTGACGCGACTTTCCAGTCGGGTTGTGACGCGACTTTCCAGTCGTGTTGAGTCGGGTCACAGCAAAACAGTGTATACCAGTCTTAATAAAGCTGACGTTTGATGGTTGGTTGGTTGGTTGTTTTAGCTTATTGGCGCGTCCATTCGTATGAATGATGTACGCCATAGTAATGAGTAAATATTACTCTGAGCGAGTAAGAAAACTGTGATGTTTGAAGACAATATATTTATGATCACTAAATATATCAATGAATGACTCTGTGCTATGCTGACGTTTGATATTGATTCGATTTGCATTTTAGGTCTTACCGAATTATTGGGGAGTTAATCACGATGAAAAAGTTTGGGAGAAACCATTGGAATTTCGACCTGAAAGATTTTTAGACAAATCCGGGAAGATGCTGCCTCTAGAGCACCCAAATCGCAGAAAGTAAGAGCAACCCGAGTTCTAACTCATTTGTGTAGATATCGCGTTGGGTTTCTGCCCCGCTATGTATGACTTTCTGACTTTCTGTATGACTTTCGAATATCTATTGTTGGTCTAAGTTAAAGAGTTCATTATCTAGACTGGTATCACTAAAAAGCTCCAAAGTATTGCCACGTCATGTTGATTTAATTTTTAAATCTTTACATTTCACTGGGCTTCAACTTATAACCCTTAATTAATGTTTCAGATATATGAAAATGTTTGGTTTATACTCAAATAACCAAGATGTTATTTTCTTCTTTTTCTCCAGTATGTTGTCATTCAGCATTGGAAAGCGTTCTTGTCCTGGAGAAAACTTTGCAAAGTCCCGGATGTTCCTTTTCATAACCACTCTCCTACAGAGATTCCACTTCCGTCCGATAGATGGCGCCCCATTGCCACCATGCCAAGCGGAGTTTATGGCACACGGCATTGTCACGTGTCCTAAACCGTTCAAACTTCGTATTGAAGCAAGGTTTTAAAAACCAAACCAATTTACGCTGCAATCATGGTGACAATGATTGGTTATCTCAAAACAGAATTCCATGTTTAAAAATACCGGTACACCAAAGCTGCCAGTAAATGCAAAAAAAACTTGCATAAAGAAAAGGAACGAGAAGCTCTATATTTTGTTATACCCATAAGTGCATTGTAATCTCTTATTTCTTTATGTTTGGTTGGTTTATTCGTTGATTTAACGCAATACAGGTATTCTGTGAATATTTACTATTATAAAAAGACAATGGGACAAGAGAAAAAGAAAAAGTAACATGTCAGAGAAAAGCCCATTTGTGGAGACAGTGAACCAAGTAAAATATACGACAAAAAAACGACTCGAGTTCCTTGTGGTGAACTGAAAGAGTGATGCAATAATGCTGTTGGCTCTTGTGTCCTGTTAAGTAACCGTTATGTTTGTGCCAACTCTCTGTTTATGACGAACCAGTAAGCAATTCCTTTTTAGTGTAATAAACTTTATTCCAAAATCATATATTTTCAGCATATTTTATGCATATTCAGGTGTGGTGAAAAACTGAAAACTTTAACCATGTAATTCTCTATGCAAGAAAAACATAAAAGGTGTAAGGGACAACGTTCATATCTATATTTGCCCATTTTTCGTAGATATCTTTAATAGATGATCATTCTGTTGCATTTTTATTGACATTATTTGCTGTAAACACTTGACGTATTGTGTGTATTTTTATTGTAAATAGCATTGCGGTTCCTTTGTACAGAGTTCTGTGAAAATATTGTGCTTTGAGTGCATGCTCTCGTTGGTTTTTGGTGAGCCTTAGAGACGTTTATGTTTATTTTAAACAAAAAGGCAATTTCACGCTTGGCGGGTCGGACGTCTGTTGCATCCACCTGCAGGCATTCACAGATAAAAGTTTCCTTTCAAGCTAGCGATGTAGGTCATATCTATATTTTCTTTCAGCAATTGTGTGATGGAAAGTAACATTCGAAAATGCTTTACTTCCGAATAAGATTTACGAATATATACAGATTATCATAACACACTAAAACACACGGGTACATGGAAAGTCTTCATGGCTAAAATAACCACGGAGACAAGTTTCAAGTTGTGTTAACAAGGGGGTGGGGGGGGGGGGAGATATGCCACTTAAAGCTTCATACCAAAAGCCGAAACCCATGATATTTCATTAGATTGAAGACGGATGGAAGTTTGACTTTACTCAGTAGACTTTTCTGAAATACTGTAACATATTGACAAAATTGTACAGATCTTCAGGCGACGCAACATTGAGATTAAACAAAATATGTCATTTGGTGATCTGTGGCCTGTCGGTCAAAGCTGGAGTAAACTTGCGCATAGGCCTGCAACATAGACCGCTTGCGTCTACGGAGCAAGTTACTGTTTACGTCCGGCGTAATATACGTCAGCTTCGTAAGACAGAGCCCTGGCTGAAAACAGACAATGGAGTTTAGTAAATCTTTCAAACTCTTGTTCTTTTAAAAGCAATGGCTGGTTGTTTGCTCAGAGCTCGAGCCATTTTACTCTGAAGTAGTTTGTATATAATCTGGGCCATATTCATGCTGGCTTTATTTTTTTTAATTACAAAGACCTTCCCGGGCTCACGTTTAAACCAATAGGACAAACTGTTGGTAACGTTTGAATCCAAAAGCTTCTTCTTTTCAAACGTTTGTGCTTGGTGTCTGTCAATAGGCATGATTTCGAATGATAGGCTAATCTATTTATCCTATACATTAAAAACATTAAACATGCCTGTTTGCTGTACGGAATAAATGAATCCACAAAAGCTAACCCTAAGAGCACATTTTCCTTTTTTTCAAGAACAATATCTTTTTAGACTAATATTAGATCAATTTTCAAGATTAAATGTAGGCCTAGGCTACATGAGTTTTAGTACAAAGCTTTTTTTAATTTTCCGACCAGTTAAAGAGTGACATTGATCCACAGTTTTTAATTGAACGTAATATAGTAAGAAATAGTTCGGAGAAACATTGTTTTCAAACTATCCTAATTGGGATAGTGTATCACTAGGGGTTGACTCACAGGTATACTTACAGGCATATGATAAATATACTGTTTTATCTCATTTGCACAGCCTCTCTCCAACAAATTTTCTGACTGGGTTTTCACTCGATCGATCTATGTGGGATGGTTGCCAGTTACCAACGGAAGGTCGTGGGTTTCCTCCGGGGAAAGAGCCCGGTTTCCTCCCACAATAAAACTGACAAAGCCGCCATATAAGTGAAATAATCTTGAGCGCGGCGTACAACACCAAACAATCAATTAATCAATCCAACAAAGTTAGCTTACGAGCTATGTTTTCGCCACCATGGAATTTCTGTCAACGGCTTGTACTGGTTATAAACCATTATCATCAGATGAGGCGATTTAAGTAAAAAATTTCGAATGCCGAATAGCGGACATGTACTTAGTACCAGATTTGGGATTTAATGTATTGATTACAGGATTGCAATTCCAGTGTTACCTACTGTATGTGGTGTGCCAATCCAGATTCCCGGTCTCAGAGACGTGATTCGAATTCTGTAAGGCGAATCCCGAACCCATTAATTAGCACCAGATTTAATATTTGACTGATTGGTGTCTTGAAATCCGGCGGTAAGTACGCGATTCATATTCTGATGTTAGCTACAGGATATAGTGTACCAATCCCGCATCCTTGTCGCAGACACGTGATGCCAATCCTGGGGGTAGTCTGGATACTATATATCTTCAAATTCTTAATCCCGGAATCCAAGACTTCAATAAGCCGAAACCCGAATATGGTGTTGATTCTCAAAACCCCCTTATATAGTCCTTTAGGTTTACCAGATGTAGAGAAAAGTCCAATCTAAGACTTAAGAAGCACAGGACGTCAAATATTTAAGTGCCAAAATATTTAATGCTAACAAAAATGACCTGCGATATGTTAACCCGTCCCTTATTTTCCCGTCCCCCTATAAAAGCATGGCAATGATAAACTAACACGCATCTTTGGAATCCAATAGAGTTCTTTTCCGCTGCTAGCTTGATACTGACTAAATTACCTTTTATATATTTTAATAAAACTAGTTAAGAAGTTTTAGTGCAACTGAGCCACATCGAAGAAAGCCGGGAATTTGAACAGTCCTCTCAAGGGAAGCTACCGTAACAAAGAAATCAGTATGTTAACTTTGTACAGTTATTGTCTCCCTTTGGCCTTAAGCATTCTTTGCAAGTTAAGAGAAGGATAGAATCCAGTGCCATCCATAGATATATCTATAGAACAGAAGATCACAAAGAACGATGTGACATCTCCATCGATTTCTGGCCGATTTTTAGCTTATACTTTTGTTAACATTTAATTCTTGGAACTTAGGTCACGAAAAGTTACGTATCTAGAAAATTAGATGAAAATGTTGTGGTTTTGGATTACAAAGAAACTATAAACATTTTCAAAACCCTGTTATCCAATGTTTTTTTTTTTTCATCTTCGAGATAAAACTGAATTAACGTGGCATGAGCAGCTAATATTTTTTCGTTAAAACAAAAATGACGAAATTTTCCGCTATTTTTGTCAAAACGTGCAATTCAGAAGCCTTTTTAAGTGACTAGTTTGTAGAATGTACAATTTAATAGTGTTTTGAAGTAACTTAGGATTCAAATGAATGGACGTTCGTCCCGGTTATTTAAATTTGTTTATTTTCCAGAAACTATTTCGGTTGGTACATCACACAGACTGTGTGGATTTTCCTCATTCCAACGTCAGCTATTTAGTTCTTCGGTGACATTCAAAGCCTGTCACTATCGTGACAATCAGACATTATGAAATAAATAGTGGCAGCTTATGCCACTTCAATGTTAAAAGCCACGTTATATCTTCTCTCACTCACTCACTTGTTTAGGTCATATTGTTCTCCTGCTTGCGATGTCCGAGCACGTGTTTTATTATTAGAATTTGCTTAGATTGTTGTGAGTTTAAGTGACATGAGCTGTCAAATTTATCTAATTAGGAAATTATTTTCTATTGTAGAGCCAATTAAAGTCTTTTTTACCAATTTCACTTTCGGGAATGTAGGTTTAGGTAATGTTTAGAAGTCATAGAACTAAGTACATTTGTACGAATTTCATTTTAAGTCGGATATGTTCGGTTCGTACAAGACACACGTAAACTGATATTTCATTCCATGTACATAAATCGATGGTATTTTGTTATCCCCAAGTGTTCGAACTACATGTATGTATTCGGTTGAAATAAAACTGAGATTGCCTTTAACGACATGTCGATGTGCGACGAAGTGTGTTCCACTGAGTGACTGATCAAATATCTTTGGATTCTGGTATCAGATAAATGTAAAGAAAAATACTTCAGTTGTTAAACCGTTAGTATGCAAAAACAAGCGGTAATATACCTCAGTTACTAGATGGTGTTACACACAATCGTCCCACAAACATAAATGCATCATTTTTTCTAGCTTCGTTGCAGAAATAAAATTTAAGATGAATTTTGATATGACAGAACTGTCTGTTAAGGATTCACTGTGTACATATTGATTTATGTGTTAAGAACTGACTATGGCAGATCATCGGTATATTGGTACGGCCGACCGTCGTCTCGTGACCCGTTATATACCAGGGCATAGCACTCAGACTTCTGGCGCCGGTTTAATCGTCCTCGGGCTCCGATCTATACTCAAGTCTTCTCTAAATCTCTCTACTAAGTAGATACATTTTTCCGTCCATCACAATTATTTCAATTTTACTTTACACTTATCTAAGTCCTTCTCACTCCATCGCATTCGTCTATCTGTTTAACTTGACGTATAAGCCAGTTATTTCTCTATAGCGTAATAAATCATTGATGTATGCGTCAGGTCTGGATTTCCCATCAAGACTTGGACAAATCCTTACAGTGAATTATGTCCCTTTAGACGTCATCTGATTGGATGATTGTCCCAATTACTGCCCTAACGGCAATCTAAAAATAGAAATGACAAGTGTCATCGAACTGCTGTTACCGTCCATCTTGTTGTTTTCCAACTTCGCCACAATAGTTCAGCGCCACAATAATGTTTATTCAGGTAATCATCATATATTTTGTGAGTAAAGGAAATAAAATAAAATTTCACGTACGACCCTTATACAGCAATGACACGTGTCATATATTCAAACAACGCTACGGAACAAATTACAAACACATAGGTAGATTGCTCTTTTTCGAGGTTTTCATGCTTTTTGGCGATAACATAGACCAATGTATCGCTACATCCATCATGGTGCAAGATAAAGACAATTTGTACCTAATAACGTTGGTAGTAAGTTGGTGGCATCGTGAATTCGCTACTATTCTCATATATCTTCGTGTATCAATCTTTCCTTGTACCTACCCTGAAATGAATCTTCTTCCGCTGCGTTCCACGGTGGTTCCAAAATAACAATGTTGGTTGTTTGGTCCTTTCATTCATTCACTCATGTACCCATTCATTTTGGTTGATTGATTGATTGATTTTTTCATTCATTCATTCATTCATTCATTGGTACATTCATTCATTTGTACATTCATTCGTTGGTACATTCATTCATTGGTACATTCATTCATTGGTACATTCATTCCTTCTTTGTCTGTTTTCTTGGTAGATTTTTTGCAAACTTTGACGGACTGGTTGGTGACAAGGTGGACCAAGTAATTCATTGATTTTCTTAGCTCTTCTTTCCTTTCTGATATTGAATGACCGGACGAGTGGTGATCGTACTTGTTTATTCAAATATCTGAATAAAGAGAGAGATCAATATTTGGAATGAAAACCAGTTTGGTTCAATGCTTTTAGGAAACTAGATTAACAGTTCATTTTGGTGTAATCTCTCATCAATAAACATAGAGGATCTCGACGCTGGTATTCTGCAGCTGCTGTCATCTGGAAACAGTGTTTAAGCAATGTCATCGATTTGTTTAAGGTGAAGAGTTCTATGGAAGCAACCCATAGGGTTTTGTAGGAATAGACATTCTTCTGTCCTTTAGACAGTGATAGTATATCGGCTTTCAACACATATCAACTGCATGGAACTATTCAGAAATGGTCATGTTGAGCTAATATTGTTGGTAATCACGTCCAAGGTAACTGTTGAATATTTGCCTCTTGGTCGAAATCCCCGATTCTTTGCAGACATTTAGTTACATAAATACGAGTGTTAAAAGTATATCCCATCATTATAACGTCATAACCATCGATGTTGCCACATGGTCAGAGGACCATGGCAGTATTTAATATGTGACAATCAGTTACACACATATCCCCTAAACCATGTTCATTAGAAACATTTCACTTCTTGGTAAGTTCTTAGACCTTGTTCTTTGTTTATCTTAAAATATATTAAGACTTATGAAATAAACAGTCTTTTTGTATTCATATTGCGGTTTCAGATTCTGTATTACTTCTATTCGCTTCGACTCTTTCTATCAAACATTCTTTCATATGAAAGATTGTACTTTTTTAATATATCGGTATCCATTTTGATAGCACCTCGTTGACCTGTATCAACGTGACGTCAGATTCGGAATCATGATGATTTGCGAAGCGTTTCTGTTGAGAAGCTATTTGCTGCTTGCAACATCCCCGTTGGCACGGAACTTAAGGGTTGTTCCGATACCCCACACATTGTATTTTCTGTATTTGTACATGCAAATACAGTGACTTCCAGATGAGTATATATGGAGTTCATAAGGAATGAAATGTTTTGCTTCATGTACGAAAACGGGATAGTTGAAAAATATGAAATATACAAAGATGAGAAAGTATACCGTTAATGGTTAATGTTAAATAAATAAAACATGCATAGTAGAAATAATCAAGGAAACAAGTGTATGTGATTTTTATGTATCGCTGGGTGTCCGTGTTCTCATTTGTATTCCGCTCTCATTTCTACGGGGCTGTTACAGGATATTCAATTTGAAGACCGCTGTATTCACCCGGTGGAAAGTTAAGAGATAAACCAAGACTGACCGTTCCATAGAACCTTTTCCCCGAGGATCCTGACTTTGACAATACAACCATCCCCCATCCCTGTGTACATACTGTGGGATAACCTGTGGAAATCAACTAAATGTCTGATTCCTTGGTCAAATACCTCTCTCAACAATATTGATACAAGTCTTTCAACATATCTAACCATGATATCGCTGCTTCATTCATGATGTCCTTTCAACACAGTATGTGGACAAACCACAACGTATATTTCTCCCATTTTATCAAGGCAAAAGGGTATAGAATTCCGGTTACATTGGTACTTCACACATGTCACTTCCTTCATCTGTACTGTAACACCTTCAATTGTATCACTGCTTCACTCGCCTTACGGTTCCAACGCTATTTGCGGGCAGAATATATGAAACATACTCTTTTGTGTCCCCTTTGTATACAATATATATAATATATAGTCTGACGATATTCTTACTATAGCTTAAGATGCATAAGCATTGTCAATGCAATACAAAGTGTTCCAGAAAATTCTACTAACTAAGGCCAAGCTTCTGTCAGTCGTCAACCTAATGAAATATCATAGGTTTACTTTATTACAACAATTTATGATGGGGTATAAAGGTCTAAATGATATACCTCTTTTTAACACAATTAGAAACTTGTCTCCGTGGTTATTTTAGACAAGAAGATTTTCCCTGTGCCCGTGTGTTTTAGTGCTCATAAATATAAAGGCTGCTTAAACATCTATGCTATGATATAGTAGCTTCTATTGGACTCCTGAATCACCATATGTTCGTTACTTTTTTCCCCTATATATAATCCGAATATATGTTTTCTAAGTAAATTCGAATTCGATTACAATTGAACACTTTTTCTTTGTTTACAGAGATAGATTCTATTATCTCTGTTATGGTGAGGGGGTTTTGTCATATTTGCCATACTGTCACCTAGATCTGCAAATACGGGATATCATGTATATTATTATTGTTCTCGAAAACTGTGACAAAATTGACACCATCAACTTCAATTCAATGGTATATACCTGCTCTTAGTTGCGTTTGAACAGAACATGGTTATCGCTCAGGATTTCCTTAGCTCGTCTACATTACGATGAATTTGTTCAGCAAAGTTGGCCCAGTCCAGTTTGCGAGTTTAATTAACGTTTTAGAACAATAGTAGGCTTGTTAAGAGCGGGTTGGGGTGACGTTTGTAACTTCGGTAGGAACACAAGCGCATTGAAATATGTATCCCTAGATTCCAAGAATGATATTGTATTGATCAGTCACCCTGTAACCAAAAGATGAGAACAATCTACAGGAATTCAAAAGATTACTATGTTCAACTGCTAGACGATATTTCAGTCAATGTTATTAGTCTAAGATAGTGTTCCTTCTTTGTTCCGTCATCTCTAAATGTAAAGTCCTGATTACAAACAAATCCGTAAGACATCAAAATTGTATTGATGTTACAAGCGTTCACGTAGTCAGGTCTTTAAGGACATATTTCGAGTCAAGAATCGATTTGACGTCCTGTCAGTTTCTCGTGACCTCGAGCATCCGTCATCGAGACAGGAAAAGAGATCAGCGTATTTGATCACCAGATTTTTCTACAGAATCATTAAGGAACGATATGAAAAACAAAGAAAGATAACAGCATATTAGCTATCGCACTGGTTGTTTGGCCAGTTGACTGGGAATAGTTCGTGGAACAATTTGTTTTACTTAGCTGGTTATTATATGCGTTAATATTTAACTTTGCAACCACATATACTTGTTTCGCTTGCATATTAGTTCTACCTGCATATAGGAATGAAATTTATTCGCATACTTTCGCTTTCTTTTCCCATTATCATATTTTGTTCAAATTCAGTTTACCCGACTTCTTGTCATTGCTGAAGATCTGTACAACTTTGTCAATATACTAAAAAGTATTTCAGTAAAGAGTTTACTGACTCGGGTATAATGGCATATCATGAGTTTTGGTTTATTACAAAAACCTATCATCTCAATTTTAACACATCCAGAAACTTGTCTCCTTTGTTATTTTATCCAAGAACAGTTTCTGTTTGTTGAGTTTTGGGTTGATCAGTGTCGGAATTGTGCGCTTTTATTGGTTTGCTCTAGCTGTTGGTAAACAAATCTGAAACTTATCCAACGTCAGTCATCTCAATGATCTGGACCCACGTGTTCGTTTAGTAGAACAGTACAGTGGTCGATACCGCAACCCTTGGACATTGGTTGAAGACGACTACAGTGCTACTCTGATGTTAAAGCCCAGCACTGGAGTAAAGAATTGCTCTGGTCAGTATTAACTGTATTAACGTTCTGTAATGGATGATAAGCCCAATAGAAACGAGGGAATTTGTCCAAATAATTGCTTGCTGGTCTTCGGCTCCGGGCATTGATTAATACAAACGTGATTTCACTAATGTTCCAAATAAACTCTATAAGAATAAATAGCATGCTTCGAATAATAATGGCAGAACTAGTGTTTATAATCGAAGTAATGTCCAGTGACAGTTACTAACTTTAGACAACCATAGATAAGAATTCCCTATAATCGATGGTTGTTTGATCAAACTGAAGAGACTGGCCGGGATAAAACCTATAATTTATGATTTTCAACATAGCAATTTAGTTAATTATTAAAATGAACATGTTGTGTTTGTTTTGGATCATTTATCCACAGTAAATTCATCATCCCTCAAGGCTAACGCTGACCACATCTTTTAGATACATACAGTTTCATAAAACGTTTCGTTATTTTGACAAAATTAACACCTCTAAACTGAGTTTACATTTTTGTTCTAGAAAATTTTAACAAACTTTAATCTTTCAGATAACAGATCTACGTCCAGTCTTGGTGTACATGTTATTATTTCTCAGTCCAGTATTGTAAACTGTTTCATACCAACAAAAAAAGATTAACGACATGTTGGCCGCACACTCTTGAATTTATCAACTGTTACATACTTAGTTCAAAAATGCTTTTGAAAAGACCCTAAATACAGTACCATCAAGGATTTCTTCGAAATAAAGAACCCATTTTCTTCTACTAACAATTCCAATCTAACCAATTATGACTACAGAAGCGAATGTCTACCTAGATAAGACTAATTTAGATAAATTACATGGTTAGAATAATGGTTGTATTAATAATAGATGTAGTTGGCTGGCAGTCAAGGAACAAAGCCAACTGAAGAAAAAATGCAATTAATGCTGTCTTGGCCTGACCATATTTAAATATCACTGTCTCCATGGTTATTTTAGACAGGAAGATTTTCCCTGTGCCCGTGTGTATTAGTGTTCAAAATATATATCACTCTATATCTCTCGTACATACTAGTGAATGTGGAACGATCGCAATATTAGTATTATCCGTATAATAAATTTACTCACTAAACACAGACAAACGTCAAAGGCTATGCCATTGATACATACTATACTACATAACAAATTCACTACTATATGCAGAGAAATTTAACCCTTTTTAAAAATACAAGCGATTTGTTTCGATCAGTACAGCCTCCATCTTTGTTCCTGCGAATATGATTAGGCAAGTTTTTGACATCGAAATATTTGATATATGTTAAATCAGCTATGAGATTTAAAAATAGCGAATTTTAGACTATTATTGATTATAAACTTACAGCCCTTCGTGTAATAATTTTTGCGATTAAGGATATGTATTTTGATGAGAAATAATTAGGGAGTCACAACAAAATAAGTTCTTGGGAACAACACGAGCTTTTGAAACCTATGCCAGCGTCTATATCAAGTGTAATTGAATTTAATATTTCAACACCAGGATAAAATTACCAAATTAAAGAGCAAATATGTAATGTGGCCATATATTGTGTAATGTATTTTGTTTCGGAATTTGCGTTATCTCTGAATCTTGCTTGGTTAAAGCGAGTTTTATTTCAATCTGAAATACATTTTCAATAAGACTGTTTTAATCCAACAAATGCAGGTGCTTGCTCGCTATTCTGTTCCAAATGATGACCTTAAAAGTGTTCCTACTGAGTATTACAATTGTCACCAAGAGCCCTACGATGGTCAAGGATTCTTAGCGTTATTAAAGTCTCTTGGTCTAACGTTTTCACTCGAACGACCTATGTGGGATGGTTGCCAGTTACCAGCGGAAGGTCGTGGGTTTCCTCCGGGCAAAGAGCCCGGTTTCCTCCCACAATAAAACTGGCAACGCCGCCATATAAGTGAAAAAATCTTGAGCACGGCGTAAAACACCAAACCATCAATCAAAGTCTCTTGGTCTAACAGTTCCTCTAAGTGTCCACTACTACATTACTATAAACGTGACTGTTTTCCTAGAATGGTGATTAGGATAAACTGCTTGGTCGACTATTGGTAGAGTTAATAATAGATAGGAAGTTCATTGGTAGTTAGTGTACCAAGACAAGCTTCTGCTACTATCAGAAGAAAATTACAATTTATGTTCTCTTGACCAGACGAAAGAAATTTATCATAATGGTTTTTCTCCGAAACATACGAAGTATTCTTTATAGAGGGAACAAATTTACGACTATCGATAAACCCATTTAGTCAATTGTGGAAATACAAATGATAGTTGTGTTTTCATAAATCAACTGAAGTTTATCTATCTTCATTTCTTCTGTCAATTTGAATATGATATAGATATGTTTTATACTGTAGATATCATAGAGGCTTTCTTTGTTTTAGTTTTGGTTTTCTTTATCTTGGTTAAGTTTATAGATCCTGCTAAAGGCCCGTTCTCACTGGGCAATTTGTAGTACCGACTTGTAGCATGCGATTCAAATAGATGCATTTGATTGGTTGACAAATCATATCGCCCAATTAAAGGCATCTATTTTAATCGCATCCTACAAGACGGTACGACAAATTGCATAGTGAGAACGGGCCTTAATATTGCTCAATTTTGAAGAATGATAAATTGCAATCTACATGCAGCGATCAAGTCATATTGGGGCCTCGAAGCTCGTTGGCTGAGTCAACAGAGCGATAGTATAGCGATAATATCCCTTCCATCCATGGTCGCGGGTTCAGATCCCACTCACTCCCAATAAACATGAAAACATTCTCAGTGGGTACACACCGAAGGTCCAGGTTTCCTACCCCACTAAATCTGGCAACGCCGCTATTTAAGTGCAAGAATCTAGAGTGTGGTGTAAAATCGTCAAGCAAATCTTATTCTTACGAGATCTCCTCCAGAGGATTCTTGTTATTGTACAACATTTTCTAACTTCTAAAGCCATCAAACAAATAGGGATATTTTCTTTATATTGAGAAAAACATGAACAGTTTGCCAAAAATAAATGCGTTGAGTTCCCGTTTCGAATTTCCAGAACGACAAGATGAGTGGTAAAGATCTTGGACTTGAGAATGTGATTTTGGATTCTGTATATAGCCTAAAGTAAATCTAATTAATAGATTCGAGAGAATTACAGACCATCATGTTGATTTTTACAAAATTATCAGTCTGCAAACTATGTCCAAACTACAGCTGAAATGATCATACTGACTGGTTATAGATTATTGTACAATCCAAAATGGCGCAAGTTTTAGTTTGGGATTCAGTCAAATATATTCAGCAAGAAATGGTCGGATGCCAAATTCCTTTGTGCTGTAGCGGCTAATTCCGGTTCAGCAGATTTCTGCAGTTGAATTAAATTCTCCTGAAAGGAATAATGTCTTTTTGACAAATGTTGCGCTAAATGACACAATATCGTTCAGGAATTTATTTTTTAAACAATCGGGTATAAAGGCTGTAGTGTGAGTTGGGCGAATCCGTTATTCGGTGAATATAACGTAGGCAAAGGTTGCTAATTTTTCTTCATTTATTTTTTAATCATAGATGCAGACAGTAACTCAAACGAAATTAAGCCAGTCCGCCCATAAATCATAAATTTGAAGAATGTATGGAAATGCATCGTTAACTTTGCACGCATTGCAGTATATGGAATCCCTTAATTCGACAATGAGTCATTCTTTCCTTTATTTATTCGTTCATTAAGCTTTTTAATTGATCTGTCAATCTATCCTTTCAACCGTGTACCATCAGATAAGTTTATGTGAGTAAGAATAAGTTATATCAGTAGATTTGACCACATTGATCGTTAACTAACCCGTATTAGCATATAGCGTTAGAGACGTTCAATAAGTAATTGCTCATTCTCCTAAATCGTACACAGTTTACTGTCATTGGAGAACAAGTCTTAAGCAACAAGCTATTTACAGTCGGCCTGTTGCTGTAATGGTACAATTTGCAGCAATGACTCATTGAGGCTAATCAAAAATTGCACCGTTCACTTGAAGCTGGAAGCGGACATCTAATGTTATTTATCCCCTTGTAAGAAAGAGTTCACCCCATGACCCGTATCAGCCGGGCCTGCTGACAGTCGATAATAACCGGACAGTTTTTATCACACTGTGCTAATAACTGGGATCAGTTTGCAATATGACACAAGCAATTTTTTTCATGTTCCCCGCATCGTCCTGCTTCATTCCAAATGGAAAACTATGCCTGATTTTTATCATACCGAATTCCTCATATCCACTTAAAGTCTCGTTTGTTTCTGCCCGAGACAGAGACTCATATTTTGATGACAATGTTCTTTTTGGTATATAAAACTCAACTGAGGTTTTTGTTGCTTTATTTTGAAAGGTTTAAATTTTAATTTCCAATATAATTTGGAAAATCAAGTCACATGAACATTACTAAGGATGGTGCTGTTCTTACTAGAAAAGTTATACGGACAAGTTTCTATTACTGTAATGTGTGTACGCGTACAAAGTTTTTTAAAAAAAAGACACAATAGCACGAAAACATAAACAAAACTAGTATTTTGCTTACTACATTAGCTATATGCACAAGTTTCTGTTATTGTTTTGTGTGTACACGCATATACGTATATGTATGTATAGTGTTCATGCCTATAGTACTGATGAAATCAAACACAGTTATTAACAATAGTGTCATTATATTGGAAAAGCTTGACAAGCAAATAAGGATTTGATGAAATGTGTTTTACAGCAAATGCTTTTTTTAAAATTCAAAATATGGCACATGTTAAAAATTCCTAACCGGTTTACATGTAGTCCTCATTCCTGATTATTCAACATTCATCCACTGTGGTTCGCGGGTACAAATCCGACACAGTCAATTTTCCAAACACCTATATCAAACCGTTACCAGGAACCTGCCCAAGGTCGGGTGTTTCCTCATGACAATAAGCCCACTTTCCTCCTCACTACACTTAGCAAAACTTCCATATAATTTAAATAATTTTGACTTCTGAACACCATCCAATCAAAATACGTCCAAATGTTTTCGATGCATCATAAATTTAATTGAAATCGACTTTGCGGAAATAACTCATGTGGTAGAACGCTTATGTCGGATCGCCGTTTCTACCCATGATTCAAGAAAACTGACTGACATACGACTACCGCTTTTAAGTAAGAGTTTTAAAAAAAGGGATTAGAGTTTTTTCTCATAGAACAAGTATTTTTTTGTAAAATAAACTACAATTATAACAATTCATGTTAAAATGGCTAATTATTCGCTAGCAATTTTACAAGTAACAAAAACGTTATTTATAAAGCTTTAATATTCATCGTAAATATTACGTTGAAATTATATTTGAAAAAGAATTTCTAATTTATGTCGAAATTAAGTTTAATTATACCATGTCAAATCTCCTCATCTTATATTTTCTAATTTATAACTTGCAATTTGACTTTTGTGGAAAGAAACATGAAATTAATTAATTTCTAGCAAGACACTAAATTTCTCCGCACAAATTGCAATAATGAATCAAATGTATTTAATGGCTGTACAATTTTTTTCAGTTTTTGCGTTATACAATTTTGAAATATGGTTTGCAAAATAAGATTTAATTTGCGGAGTACTCTACTTATATTTCACACGTTGTTGGCAGCTGCACTCTAATCGGTGAAATTGTCTGTTCAAATCAGTCCGTGAGTCAGTTCTCATAACGGTTAAGTTTTTTTATACGAACCATCGAATAACTCTCCGAGCAGACGTGCTATTTACATGTCGTAACCAGGTTCTAATACCACTGATCTGCAGGGAATATTGTGTTATGACAACCTAAAAACCAACACGAAATGTGAAATGAGATAAATTGATTTCCAGTCCGTTTATCCGAATTATTTATGGTGGCTGTGTTTTTCACATGATTTCATCATTCCATAGACAAATCTTATATCAAAGCAAATATTTTCTTGATTAGTTTGTCTTAGATATCTTCTTAATTTTTTGTCTTTTAGGTTTTATAAGTCACTCGCTTTAGCACACACAATTCTATTAGGGACTATTAGATTTAATTGACAATTTTTTTTTTTCATTTTTGTTTTATGTACTTGTTGCTATAAAACCGAGTATTTAGTTTTTCAAACATTGATTATAGAAACATTAGAAACAGTTGAATGTTACTAAATTTAACAACCGGAAGTAGAGCAAAAAAGAGTTACTTATATCATTAAGAATTTGTCATTGTAATTAGGCATCTGGGCTCAATTGAAAACTCAAAATAATTCAAATATCCCGAAAGTTTCTTTCCCTTTTTGGTGAAAATTTCGTTTTGAATGGTATTAAGCAGAGGCTACTAATTTGAACATAGTGAAGAAAATTTTGAATCCCGTTTCAAGGAAATATTATCAGATTTTTACAAACAACATGTAATACTGGCAGAAAACATTTAACTAAAACAGGCATGATTGTATGCCCGGTACGAACACCTGCAAGTAATATTGAAATAAGTGATTCAAGGACAGCTAACTTTAATCAAACCCTGTTACATTGTGGTTAAAATAGATTCCTAAATTAGGAAAACATTTTTCAATCCGTGGTCAATTGAATAAAGGGCAAAAAAAACAGTAATAGAGTGCATGGCGTCTAGCTTGTTGGATAAAATCAATTTGCATCGTTCAGTTTTGTTGAATAGAACTAGAGAGAATGTTTGTTGTAAATTCAGTTTTTACTCGTTTGATGAATTAATATGACCTGACCCTTCTCCAAGTCTAATGTTTTTATAACATCTTTAGAATCGTGTTTAGCAGGAAATGAATAAAATCGATGTCTCCAGAGGTAGTTTTTGGCAACCTAGAAATAACTAGAAATCCCAGATACTAGACAAGCAGATATTAAAAGGTGTATAGAGATTTGTTAGCAATGTACGGAAGGTGTTTATGAACTGTGATACGTGGTTTACATCAATCTCAAGATTAAAACCATTTAAAACGGTTAAAATTTAGATTTCTTGAAATTTGTTAGATTTTCCAAACGGTTTAAAGGGTTATTGAATTGTAATTTTTTTATTAACTCGTAGAGTCTGACAAGGCAAGTTTGACACAGAGTTCAAATGTCCATGAAGACGGTGTTGGTATGGATAACAAACTTCGTTTTCGTTCACTGTTCAACTTCTAAATGCCACTTAAACAACTTCAAATGTCCAGTTGACGTCATTAAAAATAGTTTGACGGAGCTGTTCCTTCTCAAAGAGAACAATGAGTGTTTCTATGAACAAGGATACGGATTTAAGGTCTGGAAAATTCGCAAATGACTGCGGTTCATGATCTTTGCCAAATGACTGTAGGATGTGTTCACAGTCGTGATGACCCATAGAAAAAGAAATGTTCTCTCGATAAATCGGCAATGATCCTGGAGGAGCAAGCTTCACTAGTTTTCTATGTTAAAATCCCAATCGAAAAATTTCATCCAAAATGTTTAACTTTTCAAATGGCTGATAGGATGCAAAGGATGTTTCTTTCTATAAAGATTATATGAAGATTTAAATGACATGAGTTAATTGGAATCGAACCCGTATAAGTAAAAAACACTTCTGGCAATGAGCCAGAAAATGTTTAACAGATATATATTTTTCCCAATGACTGTTATCATCATTCCTAAATTATCATTTCAAGTGAATGCAAGGCTTGTCTCAAAAATATACTCAATATAGCGCTAATCCAAATGATTTTATATAATGTTTTATTGGGTCATTCTAAGAAATAGTTCATGTTTTATTGAGTATTTGTAGGAAATATTCTTGCTAATTTCAATTTTAGCCTATCATATAATTCTCAGTATTATTTAAAATATAATTATTTTCATTATTACATTATTATTATTTTTTAGTTAAATAATAATGAATGGTTTATCCAGATTGAGTTCGAAAATTCTCACTTAGTTCTATACACAAAGAAAAAAGTTAAGCATCCCCTGGAAAGTCTGCACGGACCGATAAAATCATTGTTAGCAAACTGATGTTACAGAAACGATTATGATCATAAAGGGCAACATTCTGGCTATAAGAAATCACCATTCATGGCAATAAGCTATACAATTTATTCAGGATATGGTTAGCCAAATCAAAAGTGTATTTTAACGAAATAAAAAGATGCTTGTAAGTATGAAAGAGTCCATCTGGCTTTTTTCTTTGTGCATATATTATTTTTTGCTAATATTCTGGAAAATATAAAGGAAATTAAATAAAACTTTATATTGATTGATTGTTTGGTGTTTTACGCCGCGCTCAAGATTAGTTCACTTATATGGCGGCGTTGCCAGTTTTATTGTGAGAGGAAACCGGACTCTATACCCGGAGGAAACCCACGATCTTCCGTTGGTAACTGGCAACCATTCCACATAGGTCGTTCGAGTGAAAACCCAGTCAGAAAATTTTCCAATGGTGAATTAAAAAGCTGGTAATTGCGAGCAAACGCCACGTTTAATTTCATAATGTTTTGTCGAATGATTAAAAGTCACATGATCAATTGACCTCCAAGGTGAACTCTTCAACCCCATTCCAATGGATTTTAACTATAAGAACGTCGAATTTGATCTAAAGTTAGAAGTTACCCTAGTCATAAAGTCCATTGGAATGGGGCTGGAGTGTTCACCACATTGATTATTTGACTTTTAAGTATTCGAAAAAAAACCCAGAAAACTGACAGTCGAAAGTTGCCCCTCTCCCATTACATACTTGTCTATGCCAAACAACATAGTCAACTTTCACATCTTAAAGACTTAAAAGATGGGTGAATGTGTACAAATACATACGGTTTCACTTCGATAACAACCAGCAAAGTAGCCAAAATTTCTGAACTGAAAAGCATAAATACGCGGTTAAACGAGTCGCTTCAAGGGTTAGTAGCGAAGTTGTCACTACAAAGCACTCCCCCCCCCCCCTCTCAAATAGCCCCCCCCCCCCCCCCCCCTAGATTTAAAGAGATGAAATAGCCATCGACTATTACATAGAAATATTATATATTTAAAAAAAAATATTAATATTATACAGTGTAGAATTTCTTAGTTACTGTAAATGTTTTAAATTTGTTAATAAAATTGTCCAAACTGCTAGTAATCTCCACATAAATAGTTATATAACTTATAATATATATTGTTTACGAATTCTTTAAATAACATGTGACTTGGGAATTATCTCCCCTTGATCTTTGTACATCTACTCTGATCGCAATAAACGTATTGTGTTGTATGTGTATGTGTTGTTACGTACAGCTGAACTGTTAACATATGTATCTATTTCGATTGTCTTAGAATTTTCTCGATTGTGACGTAATGTCTATTTGTTTACGAAATGTTTCAA
Organism: Lepidochitona cinerea; assembly: GCA_963971465.1. Classification (NCBI taxonomy): domain Eukaryota; kingdom Metazoa; phylum Mollusca; class Polyplacophora; order Chitonida; family Tonicellidae; genus Lepidochitona; species Lepidochitona cinerea. Next base: position 22,416,266 of record OZ020563.1, on the reverse strand, counting down.
TTTTGACCTAGTTCCCAACTGTTACTATGACAACTCCTTGGAAAGTTCTAGTCTCTATAATTTTAGTTCATAACCTGTTGTAATGCGTAGATTCAAGAAGATTCTCGAAATACTGTTTTTGTATGCAAATGCTCAGATCTTTCTGGAAGTACTGAGAGTGTATATAAGACGTTGTTTTATCGTTATTAGTCAGTCAGTTTCCAACTGGTCTCGAGTGCTATATTTTGTTATAGTTCAGATTTATATCTGGACTCTGTATGATACAGCTAGTAAGCTGCTATCTTGAATACGATATTCGTCTTATGACATAGAGTCAGTTTTGAACTGGTCTCGATATACTTTGGATGCTACGGTCTGATATGAGTCAGATTTCTATCTGAACTCAGTTTACTATCTTTGAATAAGATATTCGGCCTGCTTTGTCAGTGATACCTGACTTGTGAATTCTGTCAAGAATTTATTCTGTGGATATACCACCAGTGTGCTAAACCAGTGTGTTTTCAATATTCTATCCTGCGGATTTACCATTGTGTCTTCAAGTTCAAGATTCATTCTGGGAATCTATATTTCGTCGATTTGTGATCATCGGATTTAAACCAGTGAACTTTGTGAAGGATACAGATTTCTAGGAACTGTAATTACTTAACTTGTATAAGTAAGTCATTTTGATATATGTTTTCTTTCCAACGTTTATGTAATATTTGCCTGTAAATAAGTTAGTCCGTTTGCTTTTTAATATAAATCAAAATTTGTACATAAAATCTGCTGGTTTGTTGTTACTTCCTTTTATTATCATTCGGTATCGTAACAGTGTATATTGTATTGTATGTTTGAGTGAGGTGATTAAGCGTCAAGGTCCATTAGCCATACCTTGACCAATCACATAGTCAGTAGCTATTTAAACTAACAAGTCCATGTGGACATTTTTCGTAGTAATCATAAGTCAATCATCAATATTCTTTTAAAAGTAATTGTGTCAGTGGAAACTTATTTCCGAATCAATAGAAAAACAAGCAATCAATTTAACTTTACTAAAATCTATTGCAATGACTGTCTAGACTATAAAACGGGTCGACAATAAACCAGTCTGTCTGGGTTATTTCATGTTCTGATATCAGAGGATATATCGGAATCAATAGACTTATCTTGTCCCGACATCTATTACTTGAGTTACATCAATCGATACCTTATCGGATGTTTCAAATATGATATGTGATCACAGACAAGATAGATGCATTAATCATTGGTAATCGGATACCGACTGATAAGTTTTAGTAGAAATTGACTATTTTCACCAAGTACCTTCTTAAATATACGTGTTCATGATTTAAAGGACAGTTGTACGTCACACAGTTATTTAAACGTTAGCTTCATATTTTTAAAGGCCCATTTTCCGCCGTAGCCTGTTGAACATTTGTTAAGAAAACCAAATTACATGAGCTTACTACGACTAAAACCACTCAAATTAAACAAAGGACACATAAAACATATCCAGTTAGGTTTCGAATGTAGAAATGGGGGTGAAAAACAAACGAAGAATCGAAGCCTGGTTACAACAACAACGATCAGTGTCTGTTAACGTAGTGGTTGGGCTACCCTCATTTCAGGTTTTTTTATCTGTGGTTTACAATTTTGTATTCGACCGAGCAAAGAGTCCGGTTTCCTTCCACACTAAACCCAGCAACCTGTTCATATGAGTGAAAAATCTTGAGTACGACGTTAAACATTAGGCCTAATCAATCGGCATTATATTTGGAAATCCTGTTTACAAAGCTGTGCATTGGTACATTAGTATTAACCTTGGCAGGTTCACTGCGTCATTCGTGGAATATATGTTGCTGGAGGACTTGCTATCTTAAACCGTGAGTCCTTCCTTCATGGTTATTGTACGTCTGCTTCGGCTAAGATTGCAAGATTTATTCAAGGTGACTCTCTATTTGTTTGTCAGAATAGAGACTACTTGGAGTGAAGCGTGCCTGGAATACACTAACAGTAGTTAGAATTATCAGTTACTGTAAATGGTCGTCAGAATCGATTTAGTAGACCCATGTTTGAAACTACCAACTTCTTCTACAGCTAAATCTATCATTTGGTCTAGTATACGCATGTGCTATTCATAGTAATTTTATATATTTGAATGCAGATCCAAATATAAAAACAATCCAAGCGTTTTGTACGATTAGTAGTCAGTTTTACGTCAAGTTATTTTGGCTCCAGCCTGGCAATAGGACAATAGCCGGGAAATAAATCAAAGCGCATCTTGGTTTTTTCTCGACCAATGTTACTAAATCAGCTCATTCGGCAGGTTGACACTCTCAAAGACTAACTACCATATAAGCGAAAGAAACTACAAATGCAAACAAGCCAAACATACGTGTGGCCACATACAAACAAATAACAATATAATCTCCTGACCGATTTGCTAACTTTGATTTACGTTCACTTTAAAGGCACACTTGCTGCGAACATCCAGAATACTGTTTACGTAAAAAAAAGTGGGCGGTTTTCTGTATTTTTCCCAGACAGACCAAGTTAGGAACTTTCTATTTTTACAACAAATAGAAAGTTTTGACATCATTTAGTATTTTTAATTTGAAATTAAAAATTAGATTAATCAAGTACCCTCAATGTAAACAAACCCCGAACATGCACACAAGCGCGCTAATGTTTGAGTCTTGTGAGTGATCTAAGGGCACAGTATAATTTTACGTATTTTATCTGAGAAATACAGACTGACGATCGGGTAAGAGTGAGTCGAAAAGCCTGCCAATAATTGTTTGAGTGTAAACCACAAATAAAAAGACTTGAAATGAGGGTATCCAACCACAAAGTTAACTGATCGTTGTTGTTGTAATAAGGCTTCGATTCTTCGTTTATTTTTCACCCTCATTTCTACATTCTAAACCGAACTGGACATGTTTTACGTTTAATGTTTAATTTTAATGGTTTTAGTCATAGTATGCTCATGTAAATTGGTTTCCTTAACAAATGCTCAACAGGCTACGACGGCAAGTGGGCCTTTAGCAATTCATACTATGGGTTATTTTATGCACTTACATCCAACATGGATGCCAATTGCACAAATCCCCGTTCAGGTTAAAGTCCATATCGACCTAGACGCCGAAAGCATCGAGTCCGATATGAACTTTAAATCCAAAGGTGACGAGTATAATTAATATCCATGGTGGATGTAAGTGCAAATATTAACCTTTTTATTATATTTATGATCACTAAAACACACGGACACAGGGAAAATCTTCTTGTCTAAAATAACCACGGAGACAAGTTTCTAGTTGTGTTAAAAAGAGGTATATCATTTAGACCTTTATACCCCATCACTAATTGTTGTAATAAAGTAAACCTATGATATTTCATTAGGTTGACGACTGACAGGAGCTTGGCCTTAGTCAGTAGAATTTTCTGGAACACTTTGTGTTACATTGACAATGCCTTTTTATTATATATGTACATAATCATTCATGTCTAAATTAAATGGTTCTGCATGGTGTATGTGCTGTTATGAAGCACGTGGTCTTTTGGGACGTTTCAAGAGAAGTTCTTCTCAATTACGTCATATTCGAACGTTAAATTTCAGAAGGGTGGACTTGTTCGTCCTTGTTCTCCGGATAGAACTCCAATATTGATTTCGGCTCCAATATGGACTAATACTTGATCGACACGTACAATGTAGTACAATTGTTAGCTTTCAGTTGGTTAATAAGTTTTGGTTGTATAATAAATTCATTAATCCATCCTTCGGCCATATTTAACAAACACCAGCTCATTGTATAAGTTACTATCACGACAATATTTGTCTCTTTCGTTGAATATTTAATGCGTCACAAAACACAAATTAACAAACTAATTGACTTGATAAAAGTAGACAGTGATATTTCATAAACTATAGGCCTACTGTTTTAGGGAAACGTGCTGCAGGGGACTGTTTCTCAAGACATTTGCACCCGACTGAACTTCACGACTGGTCGTAACGGAAGGTTGACGGTATATGTTGTTATGACAACTAAAGCTTACACAAGACTATCGTCGAGCGTAACGTCGAGTGTATGTGTTTTTAGAAACAGCCTTTGGGTGATGGTCTATATTTTTACCTATGTAACAAGGTGCATCTATTGTATGAGATGTCGCTCTATTGTCAATATATTCTGATGCCCTGGCTTCTTTTCTTGGAAGATCATTTTGATTAATTGGCTTACAGTCAATATTCGAAGCCATCGGTTATAATGCCTTCGATAAAGAGTATTTATATAGACCTATTAATGTTACTGCCAATCTGTCTTTGCTGACATAAAGAGAAAAGGCCGTAATAACGTGTTTATTAATTGATTATGGCTAAAACAGACGATCCCCATATAGGCCTACCATACATATATTACAACAATTTGTGGTGGGGTGTAGGGGTCTGGGTGGTATACCTCTTTTTAACACAATTAGAAACTTGTCTCCATGGTTATTTTAGACAAGAATATTTTCCCTGTGCCCGTGTGTTTTAGTGTTCATAAATATGTATATACCACTTGTCAATATCAATCCGCTTTTCCCCCAACAGCGAATCGTAAAGAGAAAAACATGTAATAGACTACATATTGGATTACTATGTGTTTAGCCGACTAAAACAGATACACGATTAAGCTGTAATGTTAAAGCATAGCGATTTTCCTCGGCTAGATAATTTTAGCTGACAAATACACTTTATTAAATTGGCTACACATGACATCCCATGATATCGATGCTTACCTTCATTCAGGTTATAACCTTAGATATTACGACCCAACCCCCCAATCCCTCCTCCATTAGGTAGATCCATGGAGCAATGGGTCCCTGATTTTCTCTGACCAAATAGCTACTCTGCTTAACTTCCATTACAACGTCAATATATCAGTGAAATAATTATAAGAATGACACAAAACAGCAATCAAACGTTTCCAATGTCGTCTTTGTAAGTCTGGAATCAGAAACCTAAAACCGGTCTTAAGAAGAGACTGACTGCGTCGTGCATATAGAGTATATAGACTTCTCTCTAGTTGGCGTATTGCTGGAGACAATAATAGTCTTTATCCATGGGGGCACAAAGTCAAGAGACAGACCATAACTAGAAATATGTTGACATATAGAGACTTTATACTTAACTCTTATTGGTTAAAATATAGAATCTCAAACTTTCCATTTACTATGGGTTTGAGCAATGTCAAACATAAAAAAATTATAAATGTACGATTTAATACTAAGAACTGTTAAGTTATTAATTTTATTATATACAATAATGTTCTGTCCGGTTACATACCTTTGGCGGCACAAGTTATATTACAATCTTTCCCCGTTTTACTGTATGATGTTAAAATAACTGGTCGTTCTTTTTTTTGTTCCTGACCAGACGAAAAATCGAGGAACAAGGGGTTTGTTCATTTGCATAAGTTGCAAATAGTTACCAATTTTGATTTTTCTTTACCTTGTTATTGTTTCTTGATGCAATATAAAACTACCTCTTCGTGGAAAAGACTATCAAATACTTCATACATATATAATGTATGTATTTAAATCAGAAAGATATCTCGGTTTTATAAGACTCTGTGTCGGGCGTGTTTTCTGAGCAATAGAACATTGTGCTCATTGAATGCCTATAAAAACCTCCACTTTGCCAGAGGCAGTGACAGCCAAACTGTTTGTATTTTGAGAAAATGATGCTCTATTACAACAAAAATTGATTCCAAGCAATTTATCCCAAAATAAAGTCAATGAGTTTATTTGGGTTAGGTTGGTAACAGTTTTCCAGTCCGTTTATATTATGATGTAAAAATATGCAGTACAACGTGTCCTGTCAATTACTACGCCACACTAATTAATATCCTAAGGGGACTATATTTCGTTAGATTGGGTTTTTAACTGCTCCGCAGATCATAGTGGCGTCATTTTGTCGGGAAAACTTCACAAACGCTGCCAGTTTCTTATTTTCTTTGTGTAGTTGCCCAATACTCTATAGACTCCACTTGTAGTTTACTTTGGACAAGTTAAAAGCATAACAACCAACTAATGAAACACATTTGGAAAAGAGGCTACAGAGGTGTCCTCGATGTTTATTTATTGTATGGTGCTTTATGCCACAATCCGGATTATTCCATTTATTAGATCAAATAGTAACTCAGTCAGAGAATCTTGGTATCTATATTCTTTCATACATGTCAGATCATGGATAATGACGCAGACCCATGGAAAGCATGCCAATCACAGTGTGGCACAAGACAACAAACAATAAAGACATTTTCTATACCGTCTGCATACATCTAAAATCAGAAACTTAAAACTGGTTCGAGAATACATTGTCTGCGTCGTTGATTGAAATTGATTTCAAGCAGTTAGGCAAAATAAATTCTAGAATATTGTTTGGGTTATGTTGGGAAAAGTTTTCGAGCCAGTTATATTGCTGTGAAAATATGGAGTAAAACGTTTCCCTGTTATTACTCCGCCATTTTAATTGATACCCTTAAGGGGACTATGTTTTGTTAGATTATGGATTTTCTGGAAGTTCCACCATTCTACTGATACTCGGGGCGCCAGGGAGTCGAAAATATTTCACAAACGCTGCCAGTTTCTTATTTTCTTTGTGTAGTTGCCCAATACGCTTAGACTCCACATATAGTCCACTTAAAAGCATAACAACCAACTGATGTAATACATTTAGGTAAACAGGTTACAGTGGTGTGCTTGATGTTAATTTTATGCATGGTGTTTTACGCCACAATCCGGATTATTCCATTTGTTACATCAAAAACTCAGTTTGAAAAACTTAATATCTATATTTTTACATAAATATCAGATCATGGAGGATGAAGTAGACCATAGACATGTGCGGCACGCGACAACAAACAATGAAGACGTCTGGAATCGGAAACCTAAAACAGGTCTTAAGAATAGATTGTCTGCTTCGTGCATATAAATTCTATAGACTTCTCTCTTGTAGGCATGCAGTATTGCTAGAGACAATAATAGCCACATGGGGAACACAAAGTCACGAGACAGACCATAAATAGAAATATTCCAGACATATAGACTATATTTATACTTAACTGTTAATGGTTGTAATATAGAATTTCCAACTTTTCCATTTACTATTGGTCTGAACAATGTCAAATATAAACCATTTATGAATGTACGATTTGATATTATGAACTACATGTATACTTTTACGTTTTTGAGTTTATTATAAACAATAATGTTCTATTGGTGTACATTCCTTCAGCTGCACAATTCATATTACAATCTTTCCCCGTCGTACTTTCTATTGTTGAATTAACTGGTCGTTTTTTTGTTCCTGACTAGATCAGAAAAAGAGAACGATGGGTTGTTCGTTGGTATAAGTTGTAAATAGTTAGCCATTTTGATTTAGAAACGCGTTAGCTTGTTATTGTTCTTGATACAATATAACAATAACATGATTTTGAGTGGGCATTACACTTTGTTATCGGCCCGACATCACTGATTAGCAGCCCGCCATTGCCATTAGCAGCCCAAGGGCCCGTAGGGCCCAAGGGCTGCTAATGGCAATGGAGGGCTGCTAATCAGGGGGCCGTTTCACGAAGCCGTCGCAGAGTGCGATCAATCGCGTTTTCGTTGTGACGCCAAACGCCCCGACACTGAACGACGTCATCATTTTTAAATTTTGGTGACGTAATGGAACACGACGTCATTGGATGACGTCATCACCTAAACGCGAGTGGGGATGTCAGACTGTTGTGTGTGGCAGGCATTTGGCCTTTTAAAGTAACTCATAAATGCAGGATGATGCTAATAAGCGATGGCAATACTTGAAAGGGAACTTACATAAGCTAAAAGTATAAATATATCTTTAAAAAGTTATCAGGCCTGTTAGTGCACTAAAAAATGGCAACACATAAAATAGTTGTTTGAAGCTAGCACCCCTATCATTTTTTAGATATAGATTCGTCCATGCCATGGTTGTTGTCGTCTTCTGACACGCACGTGATCTCGTGAGGTCATAGGTCAAGCGTCAGGGCGGCGGGCCGATAATGAAACTCGCTTTCATTAGCGGCCCGCCGCCCGCAAAAAGTGTACGTTATAGGGTTTTACCGTGTTTACAAATGAGCACTATCCTACTAGTAATGCACGGACAAGTGGTAATAATATAAAACTACCTCTTCGTGGAAAAGACTATGAAATACTTCATACATATATCATGTATGTATATAAATCAGAAAAATGTCTCGGTTTTATAAGAACCTGTGTCGGGTGTGTTTTCTGAGCAATAGAACAGTGTGCTCATTGAATGCCTATAATTCTACCCCTCCTGCATGTGCGTGCCGTGTGCAAATATACATGTTAAGTAGAGATGACTTTTCAAACGACATCGAGTCTGTAGTGCATCATCGGCTGGTAGGTTTACCTCCCCCGGAAGAAGTGATATTTTGCTTGTTATCATACAAAATGAAGGATTTAACCTGATAATGTTGTGAGTGTGGTTATATTCTCTCCTTTAATATTGAAAACTGGGCTGTCATGAACGTATACAGTCATCAAAGGGTTGATTTCACAACATTTCCCCCGATAGCGTCGTCAGCAACCCAGCCTGTCAAAGCGTTAGCCATAGTGACATTATGTCATTCTGCTTCAAAATATCTGGGTCAACCGTTGCACGTGATCAAAGCTTATCGTTGATTGGTTAAAAGTTCCCACTCTGCCCGAGGGAGGGAAAAGGAACGGCAATCAACAACAGGTCACTTTTTCCTCATTTTTCTCAATTATCGGGGTAGAATCGACTTTAATACCTTCGTCTTGGTGTTTTTTGCGTAACCCGATACCGCTGAACGTTGGTTCGTACCTCGTCATACCCCTCGAATGCTGCGCATTCTCGTGGTTTGACTCTGTACGAACCAACGTTCAGCGGTATCGGGTTACGCAACAAACACCGCTACGGCGGTATTAAACCCTTAAACAACCAACTGATGAAATACATGTGGAAAACAGGCTACAGAGGTGTGCTTAATGTTTATTTATTGTATGGGGCTTTATGCCACAATTCGGATTATTCCATTTATTAGATCAAACAGTAACTCAGTCAGAAAATCATGGTATCTATATTTTTCCATAGATGTCAGATCAACGATAATGAAGTAGACCCATGGACATGTGCGGCACGCAAAAACAAACAATAAGGACATTGTCTATAAGTCTGGAATCGGAAACCTAAAACTGGTCTTGAGAATACATTGTTTGTGTCGTGCACATAAATTCTATAAACTTTTCTGTTGTAAGCAGTAGTTCTGGAGACAATAATAGTCTTTAGGGGGAATACAAAGTCAAGAGACAGACCATAAATAGAAATATTTCGACATATAGACTATATTAATACTTCACTGTTAATGGTTATAATATAGAATTTCCAACTTTCCATTTACTATGGGTCTGGACAATGTCAAACATAAACTATTTCTATATCAGGGTCTCGAGAATAAAAACTATACTTTAACATATTTATTTGATTGTAAGGAAATATGTTGTACTGGCGTACATCCTTTCAGCTCTTGGTTGCCTTTCCTGGTTATTATTTCCATTTGTGTATTAACAGTTGAATTAACGTAGATGTTCCGTCTTGTAGAGTCTTTGTCAATAATTGACCGAAAGCTAGATAAATGGTTGACCTGTGTCATTTAACCTAGAACAAATCTTATAATTAGCCAAGGTCAAATCCATTGGCAAACTGGGATTGTACTGATTATGAAATTAATCAGCCTTGTTAACATTACTGTAGCTAAAATATTATTAATAGTTTGCTGCCGTCCGCACTCATTTACCATAATTGGAAATAGCTTTACTGAAAACCCCTTACTGGTAATATTAATTCATAGATTTGAGCTGACCAACGAGGAATCAGTAAAAAAGTTCGTTCTGGGGTATTTTATCAAAATTTGTTTGCTTTTTAGCCCGCCATCATTCTGATGGAGGGCTATTCAAATCGCTTTTCCGTGGTCCGTGGTCCGTGGTCCGTCGTCAGTCGTCCGTCGTCCGTCGTCAGTCGTCCGTCGTCCGTCGTCCGTCGTCCGTCGTCCGTCCGTTAACTTTTTGCTTGTTACCTTTATTCCAAAAAAACTACCTGTCCAATCTTAATCAAACTTAACATACAACATCACCCTATGGTCTAGTTGTGCACCGTACGTTTTCATCTCATTTGCATATTCAATGTGGCCACCAGGGGGCGATATTGTTTTTTTTTTGTTACCTTTATTCCAAGAAAACTACCTGTCCGATTTTCACCAAACTTGGCTGACATTATCTCCATATAGTCTTGTTGTGCATCCTACATTTTCATCTAATTTGCATATTCAATATGGCCGCAAGGGGGCGATGTTGTTTTTTCTTTGTTACCTTTATTCCAAGAAAACTACCTGTCCAATCTTAATCAAACTTAATATACATCATCACCCTATGGTCTAGTTGTGCACCGTACATTTTCATCTCATTTGCATAAACAATATGGCCGCCAGGGGGAGATGTTGTTTTTCTTTGTTACGTTTATTGCAAGAAAACTTTCGGTAGTTACCTTTATTCCAAGAAAACTATTAGCCCAATCTCAATCAAACTTAACATGCATCATCACCCTACGGTCTAGTTGTACACCGTACATTTTCATCTCATTTGCATATTCAATATGGCCACCAGGGGGCGATATTGTTTTTTTTTTGTTACCTTTATTGCAAGGAAACTACTAGTCCGATTTTCATCAAACTTGGCTGACATTATCTCCATATAGTCTAGTTGTGCATCGTACAGTTTCATCTCATTTGCATATGCAATATGGCCACCAGGGGGCGATGTTGTTTTTCTTTGTTACCTTTATTCCAAGAAAACTACCTGTCCAATCTTAATCAAACTTAACATACATCATCACCTTATGGTCTAGTTGTGCATCGTACATTTTCATCTCATTTGCATAAACAATATGGCCGCCAGGGGGAAATGTTGTTTTTCTTTGTTACGTTTATTGCAAGAAAACTTTCCGTAGTTACCTTTATTCCAAGAAAACTATTAGTCCAATCTTAATCAAACTCAACATACATCATCACTCTACGGTCTAGTTGAACACCGTACATTTTCATCTCATTTGCATATTCAATATGGCCACCAGGGGGTGATATTGTTTTTTTTTGTTACCTTTATTCCAAGGAAACTACTAGTCCGATTTTCATCAAACTTGGCTGACATTATCTCCATATAGTCTAGTTGTGCATCGTACAGTTTCATCTCATTTGCATATGCAATATGGCCACCAGGGGGCGATGTTGTTTTTCTTTGTTACCTTTATTCCAAGAAAACTACCTGTCCAATCTTAATCAAACTTAACATACATCATCACCTTATGGTCTAGTTGTGCATCGTACATTTTCATCTCATTTGCATAAACAATATGGCCGCCAGGGGGAAATGTTGTTTTTCTTTGTTACGTTTATTGCAAGAAAACTTTCCGTAGTTACCTTTATTCCAAGAAAACTATTAGTCCAATCTTAATCAAACTCAACATACATCATCACTCTACGGTCTAGTTGAACACCGTACATTTTCATCTCATTTGCATATTCAATATGGCCACCAGGGGGTGATATTGTTTTTTTTTGTTACCTTTATTCCAAGGAAACTACTAGTCCGATTTTCATCAAACTTGGCTGACATTATCTCCATATAGTCTAGTTGTGCATCGTACAGTTTCATCTCATTTGCATATGCAATATGGCCACCAGGGGGCGATGTTGTTTTTCTTTGTTACCTTTATTCCAAGAAAACTACCTGTCCAATCTTAATCAAACTTTACATACATCATCACCTTATGGTCTAGTTGTGCATCGTACATTTTCATCTCATTTGCATAAACAATATGGCCGCCAGCGGGAGATGTTGTTTTTCATTGTTACGTTTATTGCAAGAAAACTTTCGGTAGTTACCTTTATTCCAAGAAAACTATTAGTCCAATCTTAATCAAACTCAACATACATCATCACTCTACGGTCTAGTTGTACACCGTACATTTTCATCTCATTTGCATATTCAATATGGCCACCAGGGGGTGATATTGTTTTTTTTTGTTACCTTATTCCAAGGAAACTACTGGTCCGATTTTCATCAAACTTGGCTGACATTATCTCCATATAGTCTAGTTGTGCATCGTACAGTTTCATCTCATTTGCATATTCAATATGGCCACCAGGGGGCGATGTTGTTTTTCTTTGTTACCTTTATTCCAAGAAAACTACCTGTCCAATTTTAATCAAACTTAACATACATCATCACCCTATGGTCTAGTTGTGCATCCTACATTTTCATCTAATTTGCTTATTCAATATGGCCGCCAGGGGGCGATGTTGTTTTTTCTTTGTTACCTTTATTCCAAGAAAACTACCTGTCCAATCTTAATCAAACTTAATATACATCATCACCCTATGGTCTAGTTGTGCAATGTACATTTTCATCTCATTTGCATAAACAATATGGCCGCCAGGGGGAGATGTTGTTTTTCTTTGTTACGTTTATTGCAAGAAAACTTTCGGTAGTTACCTTTATTCCAAGAAAACTATTAGCCCAATCTCAATCAAACTTAACATGCATCATCACCCTACGGTCTAGTTGTACACCGTACATTTTCATCTCATTTGCATATTCAATATGGCCACCAGGGGGCGATATTGTTTTTTTTTTGTTACCTTTATTGCAAGGAAACTACTAGTCCGATTTTCATCAAACTTGGCTGACATTATCTCCATATAGTCTAGTTGTGCATCGTACAGTTTCATCTCATTTGCATATTCAATATGGCCACCAGGGGGCGATGTTGTTTTTCTTTGTTACCTTTATTCCAAGAAAACTACCTGTCCAATCTTAATCAAACTTAACATACATCATCACCTTATGGTCTAGTTGTGCATCGTACATTTTCATCTCATTTGCATAAACAATATGGCCGCCAGGGGGAGATGTTGTTTTTCTTTGTTACGTTTATTGCAAGAAAACTTTCGGTAGTTACCTTTATTCCAAGAAAACTATTAGTCCAATCTTAATCAAACTCAACATACATCATTACTCTACGGTCTAGTTGTACACCGTACATTTTCATCTCATTTGCATATTCAATATGGCCACCAGGGGGCGATATTGTTTTTTTTTTGTTACCTTTATTGCAAGGAAACTACTAGTCCGATTTTCATCAAACTTGGCTGACATTATCTCCATATAGTCTAGTTGTGCATCGTACAGTTTCATCTCATTTGCATATTCAATATGGCCACCAGGGGGCGATGTTGTTTTTCTTTGTTATCTTCATTCCAAGAAAACTACCTGTCCAATCTTAATCAAACTTAACATACATCATCACCCTATGGTCTTGTTGTGCATCGTACATTTTTATCTCATTTGCATAATCAATATGGCCGCCAGGGGGAGATTTTGTTTTTCTTTGTTACGTTTATTGCAAGAAAACTTTCGCTTGTTACCTTTATTCCAAGAAAACTATCAGTCCAATCTTAATCAAACTCAACTTACATCATCACCCTACGTTCTAGTTGTGCACCGTACATTTTCATCTCATTTTGCATTTCAATATGGCCACCCGGGGGCGATATTGTTTTTTTCGTTTATTGCAAGAAAACTTTTGCTTGTTACCTTTATTCCAATAAAACTATCAGTCCAATCTTAATCAAACTGAACATACATCACCCTATGGTCTAGTTGTGCACCATACATATTCATCTCATTTGCATATTCAATATGGCTGCCAGGGGCGATATATTTTTTTGTTACTTTTTTCCAAGAAAACTACCAGTCCGATTTTCACCAAACTTGGCTCACATTATCTCCCTATAGCCCTGTTGTGTACTGTACATAGAGCCCGGTTTCCTCCCACAATAAAACTGACAACACCGCCATATAAGTGAAATAATCTTGAGCGCAGCGTAAAACACCAAACAATCAATCAATCAATTTAATATGAATAGATTTACGTTTTACGTCAAGTTATTTTGGCTCCAGCCTGGCAATAGGACAATAGCCAGGAAATCAATCGAAGCGCATCTTGGTTTTTTCTCGACCAATGTGACTAAATCAACTCATTCGGCAGGTTGACACTCTCAAAGACTAACTACCATATAAACGAAATAAACTACAAATGCCACGAAATAAGCCAAACATACCGGTGGCCACATACAAACAAATAACAACATAATCTCCTGACCGATTTGCTAACTTTGGTTTACGTTGACTTTAAAGGCACACTTGCTGCGGACATCCAGAATAATGTTTACTTAAAAAACAGTGGGCGGTTTTCTGTATTTTTCCCAGACATACCAAGTTAGGAACTTTCTAGTTTTACCGAAAATAAAAAGTTTTGGCATCAGTTAGTATTTTTAATTTGAAATTGAAAATTAGATTTATCAAGTACCCGCAATGTAAACAAACCCCGAAGCTGAACATGCGCACAAGCGCCCTTATGTTTGAGTCGTGTGAGTGATCTAACGGCACAGTATAATTTTACGTACTTTATCTGAGAAATACAGGCTGACGATCGGGTAAGAGTGAGTCGAAAAGCCTGCCCCGGACAGACTCCAATATAACATTCCAATATTGATTTCGGCTCCAATATGGACTAATACTTGATCGGCACGTACAATGTAGTACAATTGTTAGCTTTCAGTTGGTTAATAAGTTTTGGTTGTATAATAAATTCATTAATCCATCCTTCGGCCATATTTAACAAACACCAGCTCCTTGTATAAGTTACTATCACGACAATATTTGTCTCTTTCGTTGAATATTTAATGCGTCACAAAACACAAATTAACAAACCAAAGTAGACAGTGATATTTCATAAACTATAGGCCTACTGTTTTAAGAAAACGTGCTTCAGGGGACTGTTTCTCAAGACATTTACACCCGACGGAACTTCACGACTGGTTGTAACGGAAGGTATATGTTGTTATGACAACTAAAGCTTACACAAGACTATCGTCCAGCGTAACGTCGAGTGTATGTGTTTTTAGAAACAGCCTTTGGGTGATGGTATATATTTTACCTATGTAACAAGGTGCATCTATTGTATGAGATGTCGCTCTATTGTAAATATATTCTGATGCCCTTGGCTTCTTTTCCCGGAAGATCATTTTGATTAATTGGCTAACAGTCAATATTCGAAGCCATCGGTTATTTTGCCTTCGTGAAAGAGTATTTATATAGACCTATTAATGTTACTGCCAATCTGTCTTTTCTGACATAAAGAGAAAAGGCCGTAATAACGTTGTGTTTATTAATTGATTATGGCTAAAACAGATGATCCCCATATACCATACATATATATATACCACTTGTCAATATAAATCCGCTTTTCCACCAACAGCAAATCGTAAAGAGAAAAACATATAATAGACTACATATTGGATTGCTATATGTTTAGCCGACTAAAACAGATACACGATTAAGCTGTAATGTTAAAGCATAGCGATTTTCCTCGGCTAGATCATTTTAGCTGACAAATACGCTTTATTAAATTGTCTACACATGACATCCCATGATATCGATGCTTACCTTCATTCAGGTTATAACTTTAGATATTACGACCCAACCCCCAATCCCTCCTCGATTAGGTAGATCCATGGGCAGTCAATCCCAAAAGCCATGAAGCAATGGGTCACTGTTTTTCTCTGAGCAAATAGCTACTCTGCTTAACTTCCATTACAACGTCAATATATCAGTGAAATAATTATAAGAATGACACAAAACAGCAATCAAACTTTTCCAATGCCGTCTTTATAAGTCTAGAACCAGAAACCTAAAACCGGTCTTAAGAAGAGACTGACTGCGTCGTGCATATAGAGTATATAGACTTCTCTCTAGTTGGCGTATTGCTGGAGACAATAATAGTCTTTATGGGGGCACAAAGTCAAGAGACAGACCATAAATAGAAATATTTTGACATATAGAGACTTTATACTTAACTCTTATTGGTTAAAATATAAAATCTCAAACTTTCCATTTACTATGGGTGTGAGCAATGTCAAAAATAAAACATTTATAAATGTACGATTTAATACTAAGAACTGTTAAGTTATTAATTTTATTATATACAATAATGTTCTGTCCGGTTATAAACCTTTGGCGGCACAAGTTATATTACAATCTTTCCCCGTTATACTGTATAATGTTAAAATAACTGGTCGTTTTTTTGTTCCTGACCAGACGAGAAATTCAGGAACAATGGCTTGTTCGTTTGTATAAGTTTCAAATAGTAAGCCAGTTAGAAACTGTTTAGCTTATTATTGTTCCTAATTGCAATGTAAAACTACCTCTACATGGAAACGACTGTCAAATACTTCGTACATATATCATGTATGTATATAAATCACAGCGATGTATCCGTTTTATAAGACCCTGTGTAGTATGTGTTTTCTGAATGTTCATTGAACGCCTACAAACCTCCTCTTAAGTAAAAATACTTTGCCAGAGGCATTGACAACCAACCTGTTTGTATTTTGAGAAAATGATGCTCAATTACAATTTATCCCAAAATAAAGTCAATGAGTTTATTTGGGTTAAGTTGGTAACAGTTTTCAAGTCCGTTTATATTATGATGTAAAAATATGCAGTACAACGTTTCCTGTCAATTACTACGCCACACTAATTAATATCCTAAGGGGACTACTAGTATATTTTGTTAGATTGGGTTTTTTACTGCTGCGCAGATCCCAGTGGCGTCATTTTATCGGGAAAAACTTCACAAATGCTGCCAGTGTCTTATTTTCTTTGTGTAGTTGCCCAATACTCTATGGACTCCACTTGTAGTTTACTTTGGACAAGGTAAAAGCATAACAACCAACTGATGAAATACATTTGGAAAACAGTCTACAGAGGTGTGCTTAATGTTTATTTATTGTATGGGGCTTTATGCCACAATTCGGATTATTCCATTTATTAGATCAATCAGTAACTCAGTCAGAAAATCATGGTATCTATATTTTTCCATAGATGTCAGATCAACGATAATGAAGTAGACCCATGGACATGTGCGGCACGCAAAAACAAACAATAAGGACATTGTCTATAAGTCTGGAATCGGAAACCTAAAACTGGTCTTGAGAATACATTGTTTGTGTCGTGCATATAAATTCTATAAACTTTTCTGTTGTAAGCAGTAGTTCTGGAGACAATAATAGTCTTTAGGGGGAATACAAAGTCAAGAGACAGACCATAAATAGAAATATTCCGACATATAGACTATATTAATACTTCACTGTTAATGGTTATAATATAGAATTTCCGACTTTCCATTTACTATGGGTCTGGACAATGTCAAATATAAAACATTTCTATATCAGGGTCTCAAGAATAAGAGCTATACTTTAACATATTTATTTGATTGTAAGGAATTGTGTTCTCTTGGAGTACATGATTTCAGCTCTTCATTGCCTTTCCTCGTTATTATCTTCATTTGTGTATGAACAGTTGAATTAACGTAGATGTTCCGTCTTGTAGAGTCTTTGTCAATAATTGACCGAAAGCTAGATAAATATTATTTAACCTAGAACAAATCTTATAATTAGCCAAGGTCAAATCCATTGGCAAACTGGGATTGTACTGATTATGAAATTAATCAGCCTTGTTAACATTAGCTAAAATATTATTAATAGTTTGCTGCCGTCCGCACTCATTTACCATAATTGGAAATAGCTTTACTGAAAACCCCTTACTGGTAATATTAATTCATAGATTTGAGCAGACCAATGAGGAATCAGTAGAAAAGTTCCTTCTGGGGTATTTCATCAAAAGTTGTTAGCTGTTTGAAACGTATAGAAGTGCAGTTTCATTCTGAGCATGTACAGGTATACTCCAGAAATATGTCTTCGATCTAAAAAAAAACTTAAAAGTCGTGTGTGTTTTCTATGCAATCAAATATTGTATGCATTCAGTGTTTAAACAAACACTTATTCATAGTCTTTCATAAATATCAGATTGGCGGTCAGGAATTAGATCCTGACAAAACAGCAAACAATCCATATTAGTGTATTAGTTTTTTGGCTCTGGGTATTTTTATATTTCTGAACACTAAAACACACGGGCACAGGGAAAATCTTCTTGTCTAAAATAAGTGGTCTGCCTGTTGCTGTGTTGATCTAGATGTAAACCAGAGAAGTGTGTGCCATTACGCCTAGACGTTTCACGATAGTCCTTGGAAGTGAAATATGTCATGTTTATACAGCTTTGCAACTTTATGTTAATAATGGAATTGTTCGGGAATTTCTAGAGGCCTATTTGAAGAAATACGGTATTTATATTTAGTCAGTCAACTATGCTCAAATATACATGCATATCAGTCAGGTTTTGGAATGTTATTTGGATGCGATTTTTTCTTTAATGATACAATGTTCGGCATGCTAACTTTATTCAGTGTTACAGTCATTTATTCCAACTGTGAATTATTCTATCTGGGCGAATAGTTTACTAGTGAGTTTCCAGGATTTCATTCGGTGGGTTTACCAGTGTGTTTCCAGGATTTCATTCTGTAAATATATATATTTCGTGGTCATCGGATCCATACTGTCGTACTAGTGAACTTTGTGGGTCCTCGGATCTTTCAGATCTTTGTAAAATAAATCAATATATTTTCTTTTCCACTGTTCTTGGAAGAGTATTTCCTGTAAAAACGTTACTCGTTACTCTATTTTATTTCGAAATAAATCAAAATTTGTTCATGAAATCTGCTGGTCTTTTGTGAATTCTTTGGGTTTTTTGTATTTTGTCTGGCAACAATCCGACGTTTCCAATACCATCTGAATGTCAGAAACGTAAAACCGGTGTCAAGAATAGATTGTCGGCGTGGTGCATATACATTCTATAGACTTCTCTCTTGTTGGTAGAATTGATGGAGATAATAATAGTCATATGGGGACCACAATGTCAAGAGACTGACCATAAATAGAAACACTTTGACATATACAGTCTATTTATGCTTCACTGTTACAACTTTCCAACTTTTCTTTTACTATGGGTCTGGACAATGTGAAAAACAGACCATTTCTATGTCTGCCTTTCACGAATATGATCTGCTCTTTTCATTTGATTGTATAGAATTGTATAATATTTAGGTACATACCATTACACAATTCCTAGCTTTTAGCCTACAACTTTTCCTCATTTATCTTTCTATTGGCATATTAACAGTTGAATTAATGTATTGACGGTCATTCTTGGACAGTCTTTATCCATACTTAACAAACAAATAGATAGTTGACGGAGTGATTTTTGTTGGCAAGTTAACAGTTAAAGTAAGGTATAGATGGTCATTCCTGTAGTACCTTTATCCATACCTAACCAAAAGATAGATAGTTGACCCGGTGCCAATAACCCTAGAAAATATATTACAATTAGCCTGGGTTAAATAAATTGGCAAACTGGGATTGTAGTGTTTGTGAAAAAAAATCAGCCTCCTTACATTAAAGTGGGATGAGCTGCCAAAATTCACACCTTTTTTCATAATTTCTGATCGTCACGACAGTAAGAGACTTTGAAGGTCATCGAAAATCTAAATGATTAGCGTTGGAATGAGGGAAATCCATAAAGTCTACGGCCTATACGAACCGAAATACTGTCCGAAAAGAAAACAAAATTTAAATAACCGGGACGACCATTTATTCATTCTAAGTCAAAGTTGGTTCCAAATCGTTCATCCTCGAGACTAGAAGCACTAAAAAGCTTCTGATTAATACGTCTTGAGAAAAATACCCAATAATTTCAACATTTTGTTTTAACGTCAAAATATCAACATTTTGGCAGCTCGTGCCACTTTAACTAAATATCATCGCCAAGTGCTCTGGTTGATTTGCTTTTGGTTAGACATCACAATTGGGCGTAGCAATCCCGAAGACGCGGCAATGGCAATTTTAATTTATGCATTTTAGCCGACCAACGAGCAACCAATGGAACACTGGCTAAAGCATACAATATATTTAAATAATGTTGGTGGAAATCTAAAGCTAGCTCAACTAGAAACTCTTTTCTGTTAATATCTATTTTAGAAAGATGATTATAAACATGAATCTAAATGGACCTTGATCAGCCAAAGTTATTGGCAGTCAATGTTTATGGTTTTACGACGTACTCAAGATTATCAGATGAGGGGTTTAGGCAAAACAGAGAGAGTGCTACAGAGAAAAGTCAACAGTCTTTGGTTCCTGGCTTGGTGGAAAAAGGAGTCATAAGGTAAACGTTTACGTAAAATTGCAAATAGAAAACTAGTTTGGAACTGTTAGTGCACCCAAGTCAATAAAACACTACCTCAACATGGGTTTGATTTTCAACAAGAAAAAAGGCTATCAAGTACTTGGTACATTTATCATTTATCAAGCTTGCAAGATTGCTGGGTGATTCTTTTCTTATTTTAAGCGGATAGTATCAATTTTGCTATGCGTATATCTTCCAGAAAGGCGCCTCCGTTGCAAAAACACTTTTTTTCAAAATCGCGACTGTTTTTAAACATTAGAAAATTGTGCCCATTGAAAGCTTATACCCCCACTTGAATAACATCATTTTCCCTCAGGCCTA
This sequence comes from Lepidochitona cinerea, assembly GCA_963971465.1. Taxonomy (NCBI): domain Eukaryota; kingdom Metazoa; phylum Mollusca; class Polyplacophora; order Chitonida; family Tonicellidae; genus Lepidochitona; species Lepidochitona cinerea. The sequence continues at coordinate 22,395,665 of OZ020563.1, read as the reverse complement.
GAAAGCAAAACTGTTCGTGGTTAGAGCAAATGATACTCATTCAATACAAAAATTGATTCCAAGCAGTTTATCACAAAATAAAATCAAGACTTTTGTTTGGGTTGTTTTGGAAAAAAGTTTTCGAGACAGTTATTTTGCTGTGAAAATATGGAGGGAAACGTTTCCCTGCTATTACTCCGCCACATTAATTAATACCCTTAAGGGGACTATGTTTTGTTAGATTAGGGATTTTCTGGAAGTTTTACCACTCTGTTGATACTAGGGGCTCCAGTGAGTCGGGGATATTTCACAAACGCTGCCAGTGTCTTATTTTCTTTGCGTAGTTGCCCAATACTCTGTATACTGCACTTGTAGTATACTTTGTACAAGTTAAGGTAATGACAACCAATCAATGAGCTACATTTGGAAAAAAAGACTCAAAAAATAGACCTGGTGCTTAGTTATTTCACGGATCAAATCAGGACCCAACCGGAAAATCTTCATATTTATATATGTTTTTGGTTGGATTAAACCAATTTATAGATACATATTTTATATTTTTGAACAATAAAACACACGGGCACAGGAAAAATCTTCTTGTCTAAAATTTTTGAACACTAAAACACACGGGCACAGGGAAAACACACGGGCACATATTTTATAGATACATATTTTATAGATACCATTTGCAAGGGTCATAAATATCTCAGTATCTAGATAACAAAGTATTCTTCAAACATCAGCGGTTACCTGCTGGGTCATGCCATCCTCCCCACAATTTCAAAAGAGTCATGAAGTCTTAGTTTTTAGATTAGTCCCCTCCTCTTCAGCTCCCGACTCCCTTGCTCTCCCTTGAGGGGTGTATCATTACCGCACAGCGTTTTTCGCCGGTTCATCAATAAAACGCCTTAAGACGCGATATAAACTTGATGTGTAGGTGTATATTTATGGACACTAAAACACACGGGCACAGGGAAAATCTTCTTGTCTAAAATAACCACGGAGACAAGTTTCTAATTGTGTTAAAAAGAGGTATATCATTTAGACCTTTATACCCCATCATAAATTGTTGTAATAAAGTAAACCTATGATATTTCATTAGGTTGACGACTGACAGGAGCTTGGCCTTAGTCAGTAGAATTTTCTGGAACACTTTGTATTACATTGACAATGCTTACGCATCTTAAGCTATAGTAAGAATATCGTCAGACTATATAGTATGCCCCCCCCCCCCCCCCCCCCCATACCCTTTCCCAGAAAACCTAGGTAGAAGGCAGACAGGGGAGTTTAGCCCTGACCAGTATGTCTTTCAAACTCTTGTTCTTTTTATAAGCAATGACTGGCCTTTGGGTCAGAGGTCGAGCAAGTTTACTTTGAAGTAGTTTGTATTCTTCTACTATAATCTTGGCCATAGCGATGCTAGCTTTGTTATACTGAAACACAAATGGTATTATAGTTTTTTCACGACATCTTCCGGGGTCCAAGTTCAAACCCAAAGGATAAATAGTTTGTAATGTTTGAATCCAAAAACTTTCCCTTTCCAAACGTTTGTGCTTCGTATCTGCAGCGGAAGTGAGAAATGGGATTTTCTCAATAGGCATGATTTCAAAATGGTCCTTGACCGAATGACCTTGAGTATTGAAATGTTGTGCCACGGGTACATCATGTTTAAGTCTTATGCTAGATAAATGGTTGGCTGCTCTTTGTCGTAGAGAATTCTGAGTTTCTCCGACGTACTGTTTGCGACATTTTTTGCACGTGATTACATACACGATATTAGAGGAGTCACAATTAAGGTTCTCTGCCATTTGATATTTGTTGCGAGTTTGTTCTCCGAAAAAGGTTCCGCGATCGGGTACGTATATATCGAGTTTGCATCGCGTCTTAAGGCATTTCATTGATGTACCTGAGAGAAATGTTGGACGGTAGTGGTACACTCGTGAAGGGGAGGTAAGCGTATCGGGGGATGAAGGGGGAAACATGATTTGTCTTACTGTGTTAGATTTCATCCTTCGGAGTAATCTAATAGAATACTTCCTAGGGAGGAGAGCTTTAAAAAGAACAGAACAAGCCTGGTTAAAAAAATCTAAAGAACTACAGTTTCTATAGAATCTAAAAATCTGAGATTTAATGACCCCCTTGAAAGTGTGAGGAGGATGGTATGACCCAGCATGTAGTAGCTGATGCGTGTCAGTAGGTTTGAAGAATACTTTGTAATCTAAATACCCAGTAGTATGATATGTATGACCCTTGTAAATAGTTACATCCAAAAAATCCACAGAAGTGTGATCAATAGTAGGCTGTAATTTAATGCTTGAGTCGTGAGAATTAAGAGTATCGATGAAAATATGAAGGTCTTCCAACGTATGTTGCCAAATGATAAAAATGTCATCCAGATACCGAAGGTAAATAAAAGGTTGTAGGTGACATTTGTGAAGAATATCACTCTCCCACTCAGCCATAAAAATAGAGGCAAAGTTAGGACTAAAACGTTTCCCCATAGCACACCCTTTAATTTGCTGAAAGATCTCCCCATTGAATTCAAAATCGTTACCTTTTAAGCTAAGTTCCAGCAATTCTAAAATGTCTTTATCCGGACGACGGTGGTCAGGATATCTTTGGAATGCTGATTTTATGGATTTAAGACCCAAATCTATGTCAATGTTTGTATACATAGACTCCACATCCAGAGTAACCAAAATCACATCTTGTGGAATGGATTTCTCAGACAATTTAGCCAATAAATCATCCGTATTCTTTATAAAGCTAGGATGCCGATTCGCTATAGGTTTTAGATAGTAATCAATTAGCTCTGATATTCTATAACTTTCAGATGTATAGGTGTATAGATGTATAGGTGTATAGATGTATAGATCACCCAAGACGTTTCGGAGAACAATCCGGCAACAAACGTCAATTGACAGAGGCCCTTAATTGCGCCTACTCTAACATCGTGTTGGTCAACACATGCAAACAATGTAGCAAGAAATACGTCGGATAAATTTAGAATTCTCTACGACAAAGAGCCATCAACCATTTATCTGGTATTGGATGAATGTATACGCCAGGTCATTCATATAAGGGTCATTTCTAAACATACCCATTCACTTCCGCTGCAGATACCAAGCACAAACGTTTGCATTCAGACGTTACAAACTTGGTTTGAACGTAGACCCTGGAAGGTGTCGTTGTTCATATGTTTTAATGTTCATAAATATATATATATATAACCAATTTTACCACGGACATTGGCCTCTACGTAGTTCAATAGCTGTAAGCCTACACAATTATTCTTTTACCATATAAACATTTTTTCAATTTGTTTTGAAATGTATCATTCCGTGTTATATATCTTGGAAATTTTCAGATAAAAGCGAGCTTAACGTGGCATGAGCAGCCAAATATATGAAAATGTTGACACTATTTATCAAAATAGTTTTCCGTTGATCAGAATCTTGTGGATTTACATTTAGGTAGTTTTATAATTGTTTTTTCCTTATCAGCACACGTCATCGGTTCGTACCGGTTTCTGACTTTACCGATATTTTTTAATTCAACCTCAAACCTTTGGTTTTTCGAGGTTCATCAAACGTGGAAAAAATCGATTGTTGGCAACTCATGTCACTTTTATTTATCTAAGGTACGTTGATATTCTTGGACAACATCAACGGTTAAAATAGTCATGATAAAATCCCAGAAACAAAATAATCTTCAAATAGAAAGCTGTTGTTATAAAGAATTCCCATTCTGTACTGAAAGAGAAGACAGCCATTTACGTTAACGGATGGCCTCAAAGATTATTTGTGTATTCACGGCACGTTTGGATCCCAGTAGTCTTTAGTCTGGTTTAGTTTTAGGAAGTTTCTATGTAGATCGAGAACAAAATCAGAAACAAGTTCTCTATCTTTAGATGAATAATACTTCAGCAAAACATGCACCCCTAACTAAAATGCAATAAATTGGTGAGGGAAGACCTTAAAGTGGCATGAGATAATTCCTGATCTTCACGACAGTTAGAGGCTTTGAAGACCATCGAAAAACTAAATGATTAGCGTTGGAATGAAGAAAATCCATACAGTATGTGGCCTATACGAACCGGAATAGTGTTCGAAAAGTAAACAAAATTTACATAACCGGGACGACCATTCATTCATTCTAGGCCAAAGTTAGTTCAAAACACAATTTATCGTACATTTTCGAGACTAGAAGCACTAAAACGCTTCTGAATTATACGTCTTGAGAAAAATAGCCAATAATTTCAACATTCTGTTTTAAAGTAAAAATATCGACATTTTGGCAGCTAATGCCACTTTAAATAGACAATGACTGAGAATTCAGAACAAGATACTTGGTTTGCCGGAAAATCCTAGCCAGATTAGTAAATTAGTGAATGGACAGGGAGCAGGATGAGGTTTGAACAAAGGTGCTTGAGTCATTTCTCAAAGCCCCAGAAATCGTATTTCCTTTTTATCTTGGACCGATACCTATCCTAAATTGCACACAGATCTTTTTTGACATCCGTAAAATTTAAATTCATTTTCTACTGATCGAGAAAATATTTCAATTTGGGCAAGTGTCCCCGACTCTATGGTTTCGCGTGTTTCAGAAAGAGGCTTGTCTGTCTTAATTATCAATATAAACTTGTTTCATACAAGCAGAACTACTTCTTCATTTGATGGACGAAGGTTCGAAGCCAACTCAGTCCATAGTGGGCATCTATATAACTTGTCTGACTGGTTTTCACTTTATTTCCAAGTTTCCAATGGTTGCCATATATAGTGGATGCTCGGGGCTCTGTCAACGCACTTTGTAACCGTAGTAATCGAGAAAGCATTATAAAACAACAAACCATCAATCCAATAAAATCCAACAATTCTGCCATATCAGCGAGCTCGTTTTTATTCTACGTACTCATTGCTAGGAATCGGGTTTCCAAATGTAGTATTTGTACTCAGCTAAACTCTTTTCAACGACTGACCAATGTCTTTTGTCAATATTCATAATGCTAGTATATGTCTTATGTTGTTTTATAAATACGACTAAGTGAGATTGATATGTCTGCGAAACCAAACGCTTTCAACATTTATTTTCCGGCTCTCGCAAATCCGATTAAATACAATCCATCAAAAATATGGCCGCCGTTTGGCCTTGACCCAGGTTTCTGGACAACCATCTCAAGAGCCAAACCCCTTCCTGGAAATGTATTTCCAATAAATCAATCGTCGACTGATCAATAAAAGGTGGATATTGAGCTCGCGGTGTCCTTGTTAAAAAAACTGACAACACAGCCATGTGAAATAACCTTTTAACGCTGCGTGATTCACCAATCAATCAGCAAAATATCAACCCTTTAAATACCTTTTACTCCTTTTTGATGGGTTTAAATCTCCACTTATTTCACGTCGGATCAGACGTGAGTAGTCTCTTCAAAGCCTTAGTAAGTATTTATCTTTGGGTGATAGCTTGTCGTATTTCAACAGGGCCAACGTGTTGTTTGGTGATGTTTCCTACGATAAGTAGATCTTGTAAGTTATGCATAGTGTAGTAAGAAAATATGCGTATGCATGGTGTGGTCTCAAAATGTTAGTAAGGAAATACTAGTGTACATGTATACGGATATTTACTGTTTCCTTAATTCTCGGGCGTCGGTGGTCCGGTGGGTTAGAGTGATCGTCCCTCAGTCCCACAAAGACCTTTTACCGATGCGGCGCGGGTCCGAATCGCGCTCAGAATTGTGTAAAAGTTGCCAGATACTCGCCGAAGGTTGCGGGTTTTCTCTGGGCAATGAGTCTGATTACCTCCCCCAGTAAACCTGGCAACGCCGCCATATGGGTGAAATAATCTTGAGTGTGACGTAAAATATAAATCAATCACTCCTTACTTCCTTGTTTTGTTGTTTGACAGTGTATCGAATTGATTCTATTCAGTACCCTTTCTCTGTCGCAATTTAACATGTATCGCGGATTCACACGATGTATCACTTTCCTTATTGTTTGTTTTTTCTTGTCTTTTTTGGGGTATAATTCAGATTCAACTTTCGTAATTAAATTGTCAGTGAAGCTTTACTTACGTCAGGCAGAGATTCAAATAATGGGCTTCCGAAGTCACCTTCTCAATTTCACCTCAGCAGAGGGACATTCGTTTTCCGGAAGTGAATTAAAAGATCAAAGATAAATCCTCAACAAGGATTAGGATTCCGACCTCAGGCGACAGCAAGAAAACATTGCATTTCCTTATCTCTCTTTTCCTGTCATTTATCTCTCTTTTCCTGTAAGTCAACTTTTTTCGTTCCTGAAAAGTTTGCCTTTATTTACTAGAAGTTGATATGAATAACTCAGTCCCTGTTTTTGTTTAAAGTGGCATGATCTGCCAGAATTCGCTTTTTTTTAATAATAAACATTGAACGTAATGTAATTTTTAATAAACGTCTTTTTTTCTCTGAAATACGAACATTTGTTACCAGTAATGTCTTCATTAATTCATTGGCTTAGGTCAATTGCAATATAGAAGCATCTTGAGAGAGAAATATGTCGTGGTCGATATTCACACCGCCATGAATGATTTTCTATAGTCGTTTACTTAATCCAATAAGTCCAAACATAAACCTAATAGACCATGAGCAAAATTAGAAAAAATCGTGAGTTGCATTGTGGGTAAAAAGAGGGTCTAGATTTGAAGTGAGCTTTTTTTCGCATGCGATTGTAGCAACAGGAATGAATACACACAAAGACTTTTCAGTGCAAACTACTTTTCGTCCGCGATGACAAATCCCTGCTAATACCCATAATGCATTGCGCTAGTACGTAGTTTGTCGACATCGCGAGATAAGACTTGATATATGTACAATCTATGTAGACTAAATAAGATAGTTTCCAAAACATTGATTTAGTGAAACGAACTTGGGAGTCTTTAACATTATCCGATATTAAAGACCATTGATGTATTCAAGACACGCTTCAGTCCCAGGTGCCTGTACCCCAACGGAAAACAGGAGGAAACCTTGTAGACCAGGCTTGTTCAACATGATACTGGCTGCCAAAGCCATGAGTGACCAATGCCAAGGACTCTAGCTTAAGCCACTTCCATTAGTTGTAGCTTACGATTTGGAAGAAAATACTTCAGTTAAATTGGTCATCGACCATCAACTGTGTAGGTAGGATTGACAAAAATAGAACCATCCGTCAGAAAACCAAATCAACTGCCCAAGGGCGTTTCTTCTTTACATCCCTGGTTTTCTAAACATGCTTTGTTGTAAATACTGCTAAAGTCTCTTTATGGACCGGGTTCCATTTTATGCTTTTTTCTAACTGTATTTGCCACGAACGATTGAGTTTAAACTCTCGCGATTTTAGATAACTTAAGGAAAAATACGACAATTCTTAACAGTGAAAATTAAAACGAAAGGTATAATTAAAAAAATTAACAGAAGTGTTTATTTTAACCATATATTATTTATATGGAGCGGCTTTGTAAAAACCAAAGCCAAAGGACAGCTTGTATGTCTCTATTCCGGCACTCTAAAGCCCATATAAAATACTGCCATGTACAAAGTAGTACAAGTTGTCCTATATGTTTTGGTTATATTGTATTCATTGAATGTTATACAGGTAATTTCATGATATGCAACTTTTTCTTCTTGCTCAATGAAAAAAGGGTTCTTGAACCAGCTTTCAGTCCGTGTTTGTTTCAAGCTGTGAAGCGGAATATATTACAAAACGTCGTATAATCGTAATCGTACTGAAGAAGTTAAAAAAGAACTATGACCAAAAATGGTTTTCGAAATTGTAACTTACTCGGATTATTCACCAGAACTTTATTACCTCCAATGTGAACTTTTGGTAAGACAAACTGTTGAAATACCATGTTCCTTCAATTGTTATGCAGCAAAAATCTTCAAACTTAAGGTTGCTTGTCTGGTCTATTGCTTACCAAAGTCGTAGCCGAGACATGTTGTCTTAGGGGTTTTTCTTTATTTCTATATCTGTGGTGCAAAGGCCTACATCAGGAAGCCCAGAGGCTGAATATTCGGACTAACCAACGTCGCATTGGCCAGTTTTTCCATAGAGGTATGTAGAAAGGTTAATAGGATGTACCAGTGAAATATGGATGGTCTACTTCTCGTACTGACCCAATAAGTTGTCTATCAAATTAAACCTCTCGATGGAGTGAATCACACATGGGTTCGAGTAAGTTCAATGAATTTAGTTTTGAGAAGTTTGTGTGTGTGGGGTTTTTTTTCAAAATGACAGTGATCCGGAACAATCATAAACTTACTTTGATTATTTTTTCTTGGTTATCAATTATCTAGTACCAAAGAAGAAACTGATCATTGACACTCCTCTATTAATAATAATAACCTTGTTAACTATATGAAGATTGGGTATCATGTCCAGACATCTGTAGTTGAAATATAACCGGGTTGATTGTCTCCTTCGTCAAGAATATATGCACCATGGAAGGCCACTAACAGTAATTCTAGAACAGTTAGACATAAAATCAATATCCGTTTTCTTTTGAGATATATATTAAGATGTCGTCATAATTAACCTAACCAAAAACTGCCCGGGCTTTGAGAGACGGTAATTTCAAACGGTCGGTAAATTCCCCTTGGTATAACCCCTTTCAACTTTCTGTCTGCCCTTTGTAATGTAATTATGTATCAAGGGTTTCATATCCAGAAATAGGAGACCAAAGTCTACCATACTGATATACCTTGACGTTTGTTCACAAAAATATCATACATGGAAATGAACTACAAATTGAACAAAGGAATATGTGGTTATGACAAGCCAGACTTAAAACTGTTCAGGCTTTGAGTGACGTCATTTTCGAACGGTTGGTAAATCTCTTTGAAATATCCCAAGACAACGTGTTGTCTGTTCTTTGTAATGTTATTATTACTTATAACGGATTCCTTGTCGAGAAATAAGAGAGAAGAAAAGTACCATATGTTATTAATCGAGTGTTTTCGTATTGCCTTGATATTGGCCTGAGGGTGGCCGTATTGGCCCGAGGCCGAGGGTCAATGCAACCACCCGAAGGCCAATGCCAAGGCAATACGAGAACACTCGATTCATAATATTTTTATTAATAGACTGTGGAAGTTATTTCCATGCAAGCCGTCAAGTTGAACAGAAGGTATGTTTTCGGGAAGCCGCTGGTCGCCCTCCGAACATTTTATCAATGCCTTAAACAAATTGACGCCCGACAAAAAGTTTCTTCCTCTTTCACAGTCCTAAACGACAATCAGATTTACTTACTGTAGTTATGTCTTTCAACTCTAATATCCTGTCAGTAAGACCTTGTACAGTGCGCTCTGGTGTAGACATTTTGAAATCAACATCTGCCGTCTGCTTCTGTCAAACTCGGGGACATGTTAATTGCGTCTTTCAGCCGCACTCCGTGAACTCGGCCAATATGACTAGAACTCGGCCAATATGACTTGAACTCGGCCAATACAGCCCTACGCATAAAGTGAACTTGATTCGTCTGCTGATATTACCCGGCCGCGAAGGTCGTATTCGAGTAATAACTTGCACAGTCAATTAATAAATTGGAGATATACCTTTGTACGTCTGGCGCTTGTTTCACAAAGCAGTTACATCGCAAACCTTGCCAATGGATACGATATATTATTAATTGACCGTGCAAGTTATTACTCGAATACGACCATCGCGGCCGGGTAATATCGGAAGACGAATCAAGGTCGTATTAGCCGTAGGGCTGTATTGGCCGAGTTCAAGTCATATTGGCCCAGTTCACGGAGTGCGGCTGAAAGACGCAATTAACATGTGACGTCTCAGAGTTTGACAGAAACAGACGACAAATGTTTATATCAAAATGTGTACACCAGAGTGTGTTGTACAAGCTCTTATTGACAGGATATAAAAGTTGCAAGAAAAACCTACTGTAAGAGAATCCGATTGCCGTTTAAATACAGCTCAAGAGGAAGAAACTTCTCTACTTATCCAGGAACAAAAACACGGAAAGAAAAACAAGGTCGGACGTCAATTTTTTTAAGGCATCCAACAAACAAATGGAAATAACTTCCACAGTCTATTAATAAAAATATTATGAATCGAGTGTTTACGTAATGCCTTGGTATTGGCCTTAGGGTGGTGGTATTGACCCTCAGGCCAATACCAAGGCAATACGAAAACACTCGATTAATAACATATAATATTGAAGAGATACGACGCCATAGCAACTGCGATTGATCACGCTGTGCGACGGCTTCGTGAAACGCCGCCCCCCCCCCCCCCCCCCCCTACCAATTCACTATAATACCAGAGGGGAAAATTAGGTAGACATTACATCAAAGTAGTTGGCTACATGAGCAGTGGTGGTGCTGATATACGACTGTTATTATCTACCAAACCAAACCATCAATCCAACAATTCTGCCATATCAGCGAGCTCGTTTTGATTCTACGTACGCATTGCTGGGAATCGGGTTTCAAAATGTAGTATTTGTACTCAGCTAATCTCTTTCAATGACTGAGCAATGTCTTTTGTCAATATTCCTAATGCTAATATATGTCTTATGTTGTTTTATAAATACGACTAAGTGAGATTGATATGTCTATGAAATCAAACGCTTTCAACGTTTATTTTCCGGCTCTCGCGAATCCGATTAAATACAATTCATCAAAAATATGGTCTCCGTTCGGCCTTGACCCAGGTTTCTAGACAACCATCTCAAGAGACAACCCCTTTCCTGGAAATGTATTTCCAATAAATCAATCGTCCGCTGACCAACTAAGGGTGGACATATAGCTCCACGTTCAAAAACCTGACAACACAGCCATATATGTAAAATGTCCATTTAACGTTGCGTAATTCACCAATCAATCAGCAAAATATCAACCCTTCAAATACCTTTTACTCCTTTTTGATGGGTGTAAATCTCCATTTTTTCACGTCGGATCAGACGTGAGTAGTCTCTTCAAAGCCTTAGTAAGTATTTATCTTTGGATGATAGCTTGTCGTATTTCAACAGGACCAACGTGTTGTTTGGTGATGTTTCCTACGATAAGTAGATCTTGTAAGTTATGCATAGTGTAGTAAGAAAATATGCGTATGCATGGTGTGGTCTCAAAATGTTAGTAAGGAAATACTAGTGTACATGTATGCGGATATTTACTGTTTCCTTAATTCTCGGGGCGTCGGTGGTCCGGTGGGTTAGAGTGATCGTCCCTCAGTCCCACAAAGACCTTTTACCGATGCGGCGCGGGTCCGAATCGCGCTCAGAATTGTGTAAAAGTTGGTAGATACTCGCCGAAGGTTGCGGGTTTCCTCTGGGCAATGAGTCTGATTACCTCCCCCAGTAAACCTGGCAACGCCGCCATATGGGTGAAATAATCTTGAGTGTGGCGTAAAATATAAATCAATCACTCCTTACTCCCTTGTTTTGTTGTTTAACAGTGTATCGAATTGATTCTATTCAGTACCCTTTCTCTGTCGCAATTTAACATGTATCGCGAATTCACACGATGTATCACTTTCCTTATTGTTTGTTTTTTCTTGTCTTTTTTGGGGTATAATTCAGATTCAACTTTCGTAATTAAATTGTCAGTGAAGCTTTACTTACGTCAGGCAGAGATTCAAATAATGGGCTTCCCAAGTCACCTTCTCAATTTCACCTCAGCAGAGGGACATCCGTTTTCCGGAAGTGAATTAAAAGATCAAAGATAAATCCTCAACAAGGATTAGGATTCCGACCTCAGGCGACAGCAAGAAAACATTGCATTTCCTTATCTCTCTTTTCCTGTCATTTATCTCTCTTTTTTTAGAAGTCAACTTTTTTCGTTCCTGAAAAGTTTGCCTTTATTTACTAGAAGTTGATATGAATAACTCAGTCCCTGTTTTTGTTTAAAGTGGCATGATCTGCCAGAATTCGCTTTTTTTGAATAATAAACATTGAACGTAATGTAATTTTTAATAAACGTCTTTTTTTCTCTGAAATACGAACATTTGTTACCAGTAATGTCTTCATTAATTCATTGGCTTAGGTCAATTGCAATATAGAAGCATCTTGAGAGAGAAATATGTCGTGGTCGATATTCACACCGCCATGAATGATTTTCTATAGTCGTTTACTTAATCCAATAAGTCCAAACATAAACCTAATAGACCATGAGCAAAATTAGAAAAAATCGTGAGTTGCATTGTGGGTAAAAAGAGGGTCTAGATTTGAAGTGAGCTTTTTTTCGCATGCGATTGTAGCAACAGGAATGAATACACACAAAGACTTTTCAGTGCAAACTACTTTTCGTCCGCGATGACAAATCCCTGCTAATACCCATAATGCATTGCGCTAGTACGTAGTTTGTCGACATCGCGAGATAAGACTTGATATATGTACAATCTATGTAGACTAAATAAGATAGTTTCCAAAACATTGATTTAGTGAAACGAACTTGGGAGTCTTTAACATTATCCGATATTAAAGACCATTGATGTATTCAAGACACGCTTCAGTCCCAGGTGCCTGTACCCCAACGGAAAACAGGAGGAAACCTTGTAGACCAGGCTTGTTCAACATGATACTGGCTGCCAAAGCCATGAGTGACCAATGCCAAGGACTCTAGCTTAAGCCACTTCCATTAGTTGTAGCTTACGATTTGGAAGAAAATACTTCAGTTAAATTGGTCATCGACCATCAACTGTGTAGGTAGGATTGACAAAAATAGAACCATCCGTCAGAAAACCAAATCAACTGCCCAAGGGCGTTTCTTCTTTACATCCCTGGTTTTCTAAACATGCTTTGTTGTAAATACTGCTAAAGTCTCTCTATGGACCGGGTTCCATTTTATGCTTTTTTCTAACTGTATTTGCCACGAACGATTGAGTTTAAACTCTCGCGATTTTAGATAACTTAAGGAAAAATACGACAATTCTTAACAGTGAAAATTAAAACGAAAGGTATAATTAAAAAAATTAACAGAAGTGTTTATTTTAACCATATATTATTTATATGGAGCGGCTTTGTAAAAACCAAAGCCAAAGGACAGCTTGTATGTCTCTATTCCGGCACTCTAAAGCCCATATAAAATACTGCCATGTACAAAGTAGTACAAGTTGTCCTATATGTTTTGGTTATATTGTATTCATTGAATGTTATACAGGTAATTTCATGATATGCAACTTTTTCTTCTTGCTCGATGAAAAAAGGGTTCTTGAACCAGCTTTCAGTCCGTGTTTGTTTCAAGCTGTGAAGCGGAATATATTACAAAACGTCGTATAATCGTAATCGTACTGAAGAAGTTAAAAAAGAACTATGACCAAAAATGGTTTTCGAAATTGTAACTTACTCGGATTATTCACCAGAACTTTATTACCTTCAATGTGAACTTTTGGTAAGACAAACTGTTGAAATACCATGTTCCTTCAATTGTACTGCAGCAAAAATCTTTAAACTTAAGGTTGCTTGTCTGGTCTATTGCTTACCAAAGTCGTAGCCGAGACATGTTGTCTTAGGGGTTTTTCTTTATTTCTATATCTGTAGTGCAAAGGCCTACATCAGGAAGCCCAGAGGCTGAATATTCGGACTAACCAACGTCGCATTGGCCAGTTTTTCCATAGAGGTATGTAGAAAGGTTAATAGGATGTACCAGTGAAATATGGATGGTCGACCTCTTGTACAGACCCATGACTTGTCTATCAAAGTAAACCTCTCGATGGTGTGAATCACACTTGGGTTCAACTAAGTTCAACGAATTTAGTTTTGAGAAGTTTGTGTGTTTTAATTTCAAAATCACAGTGGTCCTGAAATATCATAAACTTGGTTTGATTATTTTTTCTTGGTTGTCAATTATCTAGTACCAAAGAAGAAACTGATCATTGACACTCCTCTATTAATAATAATAACCTTGTTAACTATATGAAGATTGGGTATCATGTCCAGACATCTGTAGTTGAAATATAACCGGGTTGATTGTCTTCTTCGTCAAGAATATATGTACCATGGAAGGCCACTAACAGTAATTCTAGAACAGTTAGACATAAAATCAATACCCGTTTTCTTTAGATATATATTAAGATGCCGTCATAATTAACCTAACCAAAAACTGCCCAGGCTTTGAGAGACGGTAATTTCACACGGTCAGTAAATTCTCCTTCGTATAACTCCTTTCAACTTTCTGTCTGCCCATTGTAATGTAATTATTTATCAAGGGTTTCATATCCAGAAATAGGAGACCAAAGTCTACCATACTGATATAACTTAACGTCTGTCCACGAAAATATCATACATGGAAATGAACTACAAATTGGACAAGGGAATATGCAGTTACGGCAAGCCAGACTTAAAACTGTTCAGGCTTTGACAAGACAGCGTTTTGTCTGTCCATTGTAATGTTATTATTCCTTAACGGATTCCTTATCGAGAAAAAAGTACCATGTGGAAATACCTTTGTACGTCTGGCGCTTGTTTCACAAAGCAGTTACATCGCAAACCTTGCCAATGGATATGATATAATATTGAAGAGATACGACGCCATAGCAACTGCGATTGATCACACTGTGCGACGGCTTCATGAAACGCCCCCCCCCCCCCCCCGTCCCCCTACCCCAATTCACTATAATATCAGAGAGGAAAATTAGGTAGACATTACATCAAAGTAGTTGGCTACATGACCAGTGGTGATGCTGATGTACGGTCGTTATTGCCTACCAAAATAACGGATACATCGATGTAAGCTTTGTAAGACCCAAACTGTGATTACTGATGTCGTAGGTATATGTTGATATCAATGACATTTTGGGTCCTACAAGGCTTACATCGATATAATTCTGGTAGACAATAATGACGCTGTATGTGTATGTTGATATCAATGACATTTTTGGTCCTACAAGGCTTACATCGATGTTATTCTAGTAGACAATCATGATGTTGTAGGTATATGTTGATATCAATGGCATTTTGGATCCTACAAGGCTTACATCGATATAATTCTGGTAGACAATAATGATGTTGTAGGTATATGTTGATATCAATGACATTTTGGGACCTACAAGGCTTACAGCGATATAATTCTGGTAGACAATAATGATGTTGTAGGTATATGTTGATATCAGTGGCATTTTGGGACCTACAAAGCTTACATCTATATAATTCTGGTAGACAATAATGATGTTGTAGGTATATGTCGATATCAATGACATTTTGGGTCCTACAAAGCTTACATCGATATAATTCTGGTAGACAATAATGACGTTGTAGGTATATGTTGATATCAATGACATTTTGGGTCCTACAAAGCTTACATCGATGTAATTCTGGTAGACAATAATGATGCTAATGATAAAAAATTAAGACATCACCACGGCGTCGGTTGTATTTGAACAACACGAGTTTTCGACACCTGTGCCGGTGTCTTCGTCAAGTGACCGGCACAGGTGTCGAAAGCTCGTGTTGTTAAAAAACAAGGGTTTCATATCCAGAAATAGGAGACCAAAGTATACCATACTGATATACCTTGACGTATGTTCACAAAAATATCATACATGGAAATGAACTACAAATTGGACAAAGGAATATGTGGTTGTAGCAAGCCAGACTTAAAACTGTTCAGGCTTTGAGTGACGTCATTTTCGAACGGTTGGTAAATTCTCTTTGAAACAGCGCAAGACAACGTTTTCTCTGTCCTTTGTAATGTTATTATTCCTTAACGGATTCCTTATCGAGAAAAAAAGAGAGCAGAAAGTACCATGTAGATAAAGCAGTTACATCGCAAACCTTGCCAATGGATACGATATAATATCGAAGAGATACGACGCCATAGAAACTGCGATTGATCACACTGTGCGACGGCTTCGTGAAACTTGACGAAGACACCGGCACAGGTGTCGAAAGCTCGTGTTGTTCAAAAACAACTTACGACGTGGTGATTTCTTAATTTGTTATCATTAGTAAGGAACCCACGTTTAAAGAGAGTTTCAAACATTTCTTAATAATGATGCTGTAGGTATATGTTGATATCAAATGGTTAATGATTTACACAACGATTACAAACAAATTAACCCGATATGTTTCTTTGAACTTTAACGTTATCTTCATAAAATTCCTCTTTATATAGATTAGGTTAATTAGGCAGACGGGAAACATCTCAAGATATCGGCAAGTCAGTTTCCAGGTCATCTTAGAGTCACTGTCGGCTATTAACACGGAATAATCTCGTTAAGACCTGCATTGTTACGTCTACGTCTTCCTCAAGACATAGAATTAACACAACAGGGAAATGTATTAAGAAATCTACTTGAAACCGTCCTTGTCACGATTCTAAACTGCGTGTAAGGTGTGTATCGTCTAAGAATATTTTCACTAAACATACAATGAACCGCTTTCTTCCGTCCCGATTGAATACACTTCCATATTCCAATCGTATGCCTTTGCCTGTTTTCCTTTGAGTGTAGAGGAATTATTTACGAGTTTTCAGTTCAACTACATCCAATATAGCCGAGAAATCTTGGCTCTGCCGAATTTTTTTTTCCCTGTTCGTCATAGCCAAGATCACTTCCATAGTAAAAAAGGGATATTTGTTAAGGAGACCCGCCGAAAAATTCGGCGGCGCAAATTTCACAACAAATAAGCAAAGAATAAAATATTTACCACTGCATTCCGATAGTATAGACCACGAAGAAGGAGTTTGTCAAACTTACGCCGCTGTAAAAGTGACTAAAGATATATGATTGAAGTATTTCTACGACGCCCCGCACAGTTTAACTGGTCGTTTAAATATTTTACTATGGCGGTTACGTCAGGTTGAAAGCCAGTGGACTTCGAAACAAATATTGACTGCATAAGGGAAAGTTTACCACTTTACAGCGGCGTAAGTTTGACAAACTCCTTCTTCGTGGTCTATACTATCGGAATGCAGTGGTAAATATTTTATTCTTTGCTTATTTGTTGTGATATTTGCGCCGCCGATTTTTTCAGCGGGTCTCCTTAACAAATATCCCTTTTTTACTATGGAAGTGATCTTGGCTCTGACGAACACGGAAAAAAAAAATTCGGCAGAGCCAAGATTTCTCGGCTACATCCAATATGGATATTTATTTTAAGAGTTGCCGGTGGATTGATATTCCATGCATGTGAGACGAGCCACCAAAGGCTGTTATTTGAATTCTGCATGAAGAACTGGAGACATCCGAAATTCCGTTTCCAGCTCAGACATCTTCCGACTTCCATCCGTTCTTCGTACGGAATTATTTCGTTATGCCTTAATCTTCGTCCAGAAACATAATTACCGTAACAGGAATACGTATAGATGTATTCATCGGAACCAGTTCTAGTCCCGATTTGAAACTGGATGTAAGAAACGTAGTCCAAGATACTCGTTTTTTAACAGTCCCAACTTACACAGTACCATTTCCAGCACGTCATATATGTTTTGGAATATAAAGCCCCGTTGGTCCAGGGTCATTAACAACAATGATGCTTTTACTACAAAAGCTTTAAAGACAATTTCCTATAAATGTAGATCATTATTAACTTAGTTACGAAACAAAATAGCAAAAGACCAGCAGATTCTATATATAAATTTCGATATATATTTTAAAAATTGAATAACGTACTTACAGGCAAATATTATACAAGCGGCGGGAAAAACTTATGCAATAAATTGTTCTACGATTTCCAAAATAGACAACTGTAGTCCGAGAGCCCACAAAGCTCACTTGTAGGAATAGCAGTAGGGATCCGATGATCTCGAAAAGAATTCACCGAAAAAAATCCTGGAAACATACTGATTAACTCTTTGTTCAAATAGAAGATTTCACAGATCACACAAATGATTGTAATAATGGTAAAAGTTCACAAGCTGTAAATAAGAATAAACGGAGAACAATCGCATACGAATACTGAATGCATACTGTAGTAGCATTACTGAGCAACTGTGAACTGACTGACTAAATAGAAATATTGCTCCGTTTAAATAGACCTCTATAAATTCCAGAACAATCTTACCATTACGTATAAACGTAATTAGCATAACCCAAAAAACATTTTTAATGTTCTAGAAGAACCCATGATCATATATGACGGCTTAAATCTAAGCCAACTTTAAGCTGGATTGTTACAACTGTGGGTCAGCCATTGAAGTAAACAAGTGTGATAGGTTTCCAGAAAGATAACTACATAAAACACAGATTGAAAACAATCACAAAAGTATATTTCTGTTTAAAAAAAACTCCCTAAACTAATACACGCAACAACCTAGAAAACCTTAGAAGTTGTTCAACTTAACGTCAGTATTTGTTGGAAAGGAAAGACATGGTACCCTGAGAAAGAATTTAATTGATAGCCCGTCCAACGATTCGGCATCTTTGGAAGCCATGATCTGTTCCTGATGTCAAAATCATAGTCCATACTTAAAGCAAATAGTTTTCAGACTATGGGGTGAAAATGACGATTAGACCATATAAAATAAAAACTATTGATAAGGAAGCACTAACTGTTGTAGTATAGATAACGCCAATTATACATTTCTTCAACATGCGTTACATTCGCTTATCTATTTTATCATGTTTTTGTTCAGGATAGAATGGTTTTATCCACCAACACTCATAGCTCTGTTTAACTTGGTTGGATCTGATAAACTGGTACGTTAACCTATTTGATTTTCAAAACAGCAGATTTATTTTTGCCCGTAGAAGAAACATGGAATCTGCCAGTAGAAAGCAACTACTGAATGAGGGATTTAAACAACGATCTCTAATGAACTTACGTTACGGTCGAAAGTAACTACAAGTATTTCAACAAATTTACTTGAATGTCGAATGGCGTCGCATGCTTTCATCGACCTGTTGACGAGTGTCGAAATTTGAATATCTGGGCATAAAACAAAATGTAGAATTAGATTACGTTACAATTTTATCCATAAAAGTATTTCGTATACAGGGCCACTTTCAAGATCACCTAATGCAATAATATTAAACGCCTGCAGGTGCCTTATTATTTATGTTCAGATATTTATTGGTCAGAACCTACTCGTAAGAATTTTACCTAAGTGAAGTAAGGTTCACCAAGTATGTACGTGATTCAATTATGAACCCATAAGCCAAGTCAAACAAGACATGGAAACCAATCAATGAGCTTGGCCGTCTAACAGGTTTGTAGTTCGCGAGGAACCCGTCTTAACATAAACACTATCAGTAACCCCGAAGGTCCTGTCTTTGACTGACAAATGTATTATTTTTGTGAGAGTATCATGTTCAGAATAACGTTTCTGTTGAATCGAGTTTTAGTAATTACGGTTGTCTAGACATTAGGAGAACCACAATCAACTGTTCGATTCCCCCATCGGTATAGATCGAAGTTTGTCCCTTGAAGAGCATTACATGTCTCAATTCAATCTAGAACCCATATCTTGGACAAAAAAGTCAATAGAGTGTGTCGAGGATAATATACTTCGTAATACAATTGTCGCATGTTGAACGGCATATGCTGCACAGAAGAACAACAAGCAGCCAAAGTAGATCCTAATCTATGCAGGCTACCATCAAATAACCAGACATCACGCTACTCAACAAGTCTTGATGTAGAGGTAACAGTATTCATCCGCTTTAAAATATTATTAAAAGGTAGGGAGAAAAAGAAAATTACTATGGAAATATGTTGCAGAAAATTCTTCGTGTATGATAACGCATTTAGGACATCAAACCCGTTTTTCTATTTAATAGAACTGAAACGCTCTCGTGTAGGCTTTGGGCTTTTGACAGCAGAGATTAGTTCTAGCCCTTTGTCTCTTTTTGTTTTCGTTTGATCAGACAATATTTACGGAAACTGCAGTGTTGTAGAGTTAAAAACTCGACATCCGCAAAGTTATTCCTGCCATGGTGATTGAGGGCCTCGGATTAGCGTTCAAGCTTGTATGGGAAGACGAAATGAAAACACCTTACAACTACATTGAATACGATCCCTTAACGTGCTACTTGTCCATCTCTACAGGGTCAATATGTAACATGCCCTGTTTCTTTGGCATCGTCCTAGTGCAATGAACTCTACGGTAACTTCTCAGTTCCAGCTTCATAGATATTAGACGCGGCCCAGAACCTATCTCAAGCGACGGTCCCTTATCCCTTGGCGGCCACTGGATATGGTTCTAAAAGCATTAACGTTATCGAAATATATATTTATGAACACTAAAAAACACGGGCACAGTGAAAATCTTCTTGTCTAAAATAACCCGGGAGACAAGTTTCTAATTGTTTATGCTCGGGATCTGCAGCGGAGGTGAGAAAAGGAATTTTCGCAATTTCAAAATGGTCTTTGACCGAATGACAGAGTGTTGAAATGTTGTGCCACGGGCACATCACTTTAAGTCTAATACTAGATAAATGGTTGGAGGCTCTTTGTCGTAAAGAATTCAGAGTTTCTCCGACGTATTGCTCGCGGCATTACTTGCACGTGATAACATACACGATATTAGAGAAGTCACAATTGAGATTCTCTGTCATTTGATATTTGTCGCGAGATTGTTCTCCGAAAAAGGTTCCTCGATCTGGCAGTATATAGAGAGAATTCCTCTTTATATAAATTAAGCTAGTAAAAAAAATAAACAGTATAGAAACTATCGGGAATCCGTTTACAGTGTAGACATCTTATGGCCGAAGCCGGTTCTGATCCGGGAATAATCTCATTATTAAAAGCCATAACATTGTGTCTAAGTTTTCTTCAAGACATAGAATTAACACAAGAGCATGTATTTAAGTATTCATCAAATACTATCCATGCTACCATTTGGAACTGACCCTGTGGCTGTAAGAAATGTATCGTAACTACTTATGGGGAACCGTTTCCAAAACCCCATTTAATTTATTTGCCTAATGAAATTTAACAGCATACCTTGACAGCCATCTTAAAGGTTAAATGTAAATATTTCATTGAAATCTGGAACGCATTACTTTTATGCATGTGGCTGTTAGCCAAGCACAAGCTTTTGTCTCGTATTAGGCAATTTTTGTATTTTTAAAATTAAATAAATCAAGCCTGTAAATTCTTGAAATCCGAGAATCGAAATGAATACATGACTTATCTTCCCTTGATCGTTGACGTCACTAGAGGTTTGTTTCCGGCACGCTTCCACTTCGTAACTTATGACTATGAGTACTAACGAGTTTTAAAAGCAACGTCTCTTTACACTTTCATTCGGAGATGCCCTTCTGCACTGCCCTAAACTGCAGGAATACTTATCGGGTCGGACTCAGCTTCCATCTTTCCCTGAAAGATGAAGAGTTTAGGAAAAAATGGTTAGTGAAGATAACGCAGTCGGATTTTATCCCAACTCAACATTCCACTATCTGCTGCGCGTGATGCGTTTTTGGCAGTCGGTCCTTACATATACTGAGCTAAATGTTTTAGTAAAAACTTCACCATCGTCCATGGTAAACATCAGGAAACCGATACACTCCATGAATGTAAACAACTCTATTGACGTCACACAAGATTGCTAACAGCGCCAAATTCGGGGGGAGATAAGTCATGTATGGATTTTAACAATAGTTGTCCGAGGGCCAAAATACCATGTTTTTGGAGTTTAAAAAAATTAAATAATCAGTAAAACCTAATTTTGTTTGCTCCTAAGTTATTGACAGGAACCCTATAAATCATATTTGAACAATAAACCCGGTTTTAACCCCATAACATTTAATTTTTAAGACGGTAGGGAGTAAAGTGGTAAAGACTTAGTTTGGACAATCGTTGCGCCGGTGATCGAAAAAAGGGTTTTAAGTTATATATAAACAATAATAAAATCCACTAGAAGATCTCTATTTGTCATTAAAAAGTTGAATATTGGAACAACTATTTACATTCTCGATATTGCTCCTGGATTTTCGAAATATAATACTGAACGTAGATGTTGGGCGTATATCTTGCAGCTAAAAAGATACTTGAAATATAAACAAGATGATTGTCTATCTCGTGAATAATACACACACTATGGAAGGACGTTAACAGCAATTCTATCGGTCATAAAATCAATACCTTGTCCCTTTTCAGATATATATTAAGATGTCGTCATAGTAAACCTGACCAAAACCTGTCCAGGCTTTCAGAAACGTCAAATTCGAATGTTGGTAAACTTCCCCTTGAAACAAGCCAGGGCAACTTCCTGTTCTTTGAAATGTAATTATTTCTCAAAAGATTCCATATTCAGAAATGGGAGGCCAAAGTACCCAGTCGATATATCCTTAGGTCTATTTACTAAAATACCATAAGGGAAAATTAAGCAAAAAAGTAGTGCCAAAGGAGTTAGACAAATAGAAAGAAGTAGTGTTGATATATGACCAGTATCATCTTCTAAAAAACTGCTGTATGTCGACATAGGTTTGATAGAACCTAAAATATCACTTTTAATGCTGTGGGTATATGTTGATTTTTGATGGTTTTCACGACGACCAGGGCCAAATTAACAGGATATGTTTCTAAAAGCATGCGTCCTTTATCTTAATGAAATTTCTCTATGTATAAATCAAGCTAAGAAAACAATGAGACAGACGTGAAACATTTCATAATAATGGAAAATCCGTTAACAGTTCAGACATCTTCTGGCTGCCGTCAGCTCTTTGCACGGAATAATCTCGTTAACAGTCACTTCGTTATGTCTACGTATTCTTCAAGGTATATAATTAGCACAACGAGAACATCTATTAAGGTATCCATCTGAAACTGTCCGGCTAACATAGTTGGAACTGGCTCACTGAGTGAAGATCGACTGGCTGTAAGAAGTGCATCGTCTACATCATACTGTCCCTTCTTGCAGTGTACCGTTTCAAACACGCCATGTACTTAGCATTTTCTCCGTCCGAGAGTGCTTAATATTACAGATTCGAATCGCATATCTTTGTCCGCTTACCCTTTGTGTAGCGGGGTAAGTCTTCAACGCTGGTCTCACTAAATGTAGAATAGATTATGTAACCATTTCACACAACAACTAGTTGGTGAGGACCAAAGCCAGTGTCATCAGGGATGTGCAAGCGATTAGAGTATGGTCTTGGTAGGACAGCAATGCTTGACGTGCAAACCATCACATGATTTTGCCAAGTGAGTTTGACCTTCTATTGGGTGGCGTTTACAGTCCACGTGGAAAATGGCTCAATCATAATACTTTTAGGTTTCACAAGGGTCCTGTCTTTGACTGGTTAACGTATTTTTATGAGAGTATTTCTTTAGGAATAAGATGTCAGCTAAAGTGAGTTTTGGCAATTATGGTTGGCAGTTATGGACCTTCAGTCAATCGTTCGATGTTCCCATCGGTATCGATCGAAGTTTGACCTTTATAAAGCAATACTTATTTTGATCCCCCATGTAACCTTTAGGTGAGACTGTGTGTCTTGGATAAGCAAAAGGCTATGTCGAACAAAGTCGATAAACGTTAACACCTTTTGAGAAAATATCCTTTTTAGAACAAATGTCGATATTTTTGTGATACAACTGTGGATCTTTTATAAAACCATTATTACCGTAAAACAGACCCACATACAGCCAACTGATAAATTGGCGCCGGTTTAAAATGACTCAAAATATCACCATTGAGGCTGTAGGTGTATGTTTATTTCTTATGCTTTCTTCGACGGTCAGAAACAAATCAGCAGGAAATGAACAGGATATGTTTCTAGAACCATGCGGCCTTTGTCTTAATAAATTCCTCTTTGTATAAATAAAGGTAAGACACATCTGAAGACGTCTGGAAATCCGGTTCCAGTTCAGACATCTTTTGACTGCCGACGGCGCTTCATCACGGAATAACCTCGTTAAGAGCCACATCGTTACATCGTTAAGTCATCTTCAAGATATAGAATGAACATAAGAAATTGTTTTAAGGTTTTGTCAGAAACCTCCCTGGCAATGGTTTGGAACTGGCTGAAAGAAATGTATCTTCTTAGAATACATGTAACTACATGTACTTTTAGAGGACGTTTGCAACACGCTAAATATTTATACAATTTAAATATTTTAGTCGCATATCTTCGTCCGCTTCTTAACGAGTTTAGTCTTCAACACTGTCCTTATAATACGTCCAATTCCCAGACAAACAATGCCTTATTTGGCTCTCACAAACTTTTTTCAAAAACAACAGACTGGACGATCCTTTGTCTGGGACGGAGGAAATCTGTCATCAGAAAGCAACTATACCAGGAGATCAAACAAGGGGTTCAAATCAAATTATTTATATATTTGAACAAATTCACTTAACTGCCACATGACGCCATGTGTTTTAACATACCTGTTGAAATTTGAATATTTTGTGTAAGACAAAATGTATAGAAATATGCTATACGTTACATGTACATGTTTACAAAAATCTTGGTTATGGCCACGTTCAGTGTCATCAAGGATATACAAGTGATTAGACCATGGACTTATCAAGCCAGTAAAACAAGGCATGGAGATCAGATCACAAACGCATTTGACCCTGAGCCGGGTTTATAGTAAGTGAGCAACACGTCTCTAACTGAAACACCCAGCTTCCCGGAGGATGTTGTCTTTTGACTGGGAAACGTAATACTTTTGTGAGAGTATTACGTTAAGAATAACGTGTCAGTTGAATTGAGTTTTGGTAATTAGAGTTGTCTAGACATCACCTGACCATCGATTTATCTCCATCGGTATAGATCGAAGTTTGTTCTTTGAAGGGCATTACCTATCTCAATAATCCCATGTGACCCCGATGTGAGACTGCACGTCTTGGGTAAGAAAAGGTTAATTCCAACAAAGTCGATAGACACGAAAACGTGTTGAGAAAATTATCCATTGTAATACGACTAGTTGTCGATGAAAGCCATTTATCTGGCAAAAGACCAACAAGACATCATATGAGAGTCCACCGATGTTCTTGCCATAGTTAAGATGCGTAGCCATTGTCGATGTGTTTCAAAAGGATTCCAGAAAATTCTACTGACTAAGGCTTAGCTCCTGTCAGTCGTCAACCTAATGAAATACCATAGGTTTGCTTTGTTACAACAATTTATGATATACCTCGTTTTAATACAATTAGAAACTTGTCTCCATGCATTTTTATTTTAGACAAGAAGATTTTCCCTGTGCCCGTGTGTTTTAGTGATCATAAATATATAACTATAGTGATCATATAGACATCATATAAACAGACATCCCGTTTTTAAAATGTTTACACCCTCTATTTTAGTCAAGTGAAATTATTTTGAAATCTGACATGGATCTAATGCATTCGTTTTACTTTCTTGGTCCCCACAGATAGAGCCTACATGCTGGAATTATTGATTGGGTCAACGTCACATGTAAGAATATTCAGCTTGTACGTTGCATTTGTATTATCGCTAAAGCCCGATTTTTGTTACACGAGAAACATCTAATATGAATGGTCGACTGCATAATGTAACCAAGACAGTCGAAAAATTAACCCGCTAAGTTTTTTTTTTCTTTTAGAGAATCTGGGTAAGATATAACACTGGTTATCCCCCTTTGGCCGTTAAAATATTCCCAATCCTGCAAGTAAGGAATGGTCTTGCTTTGTTACCGCGTTAAGTGATCCCTTCGGGGGACTATAAATCGAGCTTTGAAACAATGTGATATTAAACAAAGCCTTGTGTTGATATTTTGATTCCACTGTTCATGGTAACCAAAAATGAATTAAATTGATTTGGATCACGTCCATTCAATTTTTCCACACGACAATAAATGATATGCATGTAACTCTGTTAAACACAATTTTTTTTTTCATTATTATTTTTTTTGTATTCAGAAAATAGTCAACGGGACATGGCCCAATTATAGACTACATCAACACTATATACAAAAGAAAATCATAGGGAAAAAAGTGCATTTCATAACAAGTGCATGGACAAGTATTTCGTTGTAGGATTTCAGTACAAGCTGTTGATATAAGGCTTGACAATTAGAAACTTGTCTCCATTGTTATTTTAGACAAGAAGATTTTCCGTGTGTTATAGTGTTCATAAATATATATACTAAAGCCTTAAAACCTAGATATATCTAATAATAAGTCTATGTTAGATGACTGAAAGTGGACAGACGTACTTCTGGCCGAGTTTGTTGGCAAGTAATTAAGGCGAACGTCTGCTAGTTTGTGTTAAACTGGAGAAGATGATACGCGAACGTGTCAAATAATTTATCAGGTCGCGCGGGAATTGTCGCCCGCATGCACGTGCTAATAGTGACAATCGTGATGCGAGACATTTGCGCGTGCAAGACAAACATCGTCCCACACGAAGACAGCGAAACTAAAAAGGGTGCGAATCACAGACGATGGGAAATACGCAATAAATTAGACCAAAAGTCTGATTATACTGATCACAGACTCTGCCAGCTGCTCGTCGTGTCCTCTAAGGAATTAAGCGGTAAGCCTAGCTAACTGACGAGGTCAGGTGATGACACTGTTTGATTGAACTGAATAAGCCCTATTGAATGCTGAGGTCAAAATAAAAAAATACGAGAAAAAAAGCAATGAAGTTAGCAGCACACCAGTTTTTCGGTATGTAAGACTTATAGGTGCGTTTACTGTATAAATTTATCAAGCTCGTAAATAGACGTATACTTTAGGCTCCTGGGGGCTGTTTCTCGACACCGTCGTAACTTTGCGCCTGGTCGTAACGTCATGGCAACATATTGGCCTACCTTCAACATTACGTTAACACGAACAGGCGCAAAGTTACGACGGCGTAAATGTGTTGAGAAACAGTCCCCAGGTCTGATTTGATGAATAAAATTGTATGATTTGGTTTTAGTGACACAAAAAAGCCTGCCAGTTATCAATTCGGCCTATGGCAAGGGAAGGTGAATATTTTGATACACACGTGTAGCATGTAGCGAGAAATGTTTCCGTGTTAAATATGGAGGCTATGGGTGAAATATTTCTCTATATATTCAGTTAGCAGTTCACAATTCAATTGGCCAGTTACCAACGGAAGGTCGTGGGTTTCCTCCGGGGATAGAGCCCGGTTTCCTCCCACATTAAAACTGGCAACGCCGCCATATAAGTGAAACAATCTTGAGCGCGGCGTAAAATACCAAACAATCAATCAATCACAATTCAGTTAACTATTCGGTCAATGGCTAGTTCAGTGAGCTGTTAACTATCCAGCTAACTATTCAGCCAACTTCACACACCTCACTGTATAGCCTTTGGGACATTTGTGAAAAAAGTGAATTTTCACGAATTTTGCATGGAATAAAACCACACAAATTTGGAGTTCACTCTTGGGGCGAGGGTTTGCAGAATGTTTCAGCATGACAATGCATAGGTCTCATCTAAGTAGGCCTGTATGCCTTGCCTATTGTGGTCGAAAATATTCGTGTAGGCCTATACGCATTTGTCATGTATCTTGAACAGTTTACAGGCCCTTGCCGTCACTTAATCCACGATCACCATATGTCATCTTCTCGGGACAAGGTGGACCAAGTTACGTAAGAGCTACGCGAATGACCCATGCACATTTTGACCCATATCGGTGTTTGAATCGACCAGATATAGACCTATGATTGCTAAAATAAAAAAGGAAAGCGGACCTAGATAATTTAGGCCAAGGCCTGACTTTTGACTTCTAGTTTTAATCAAATGAACGCCACCTAGCGTAGTCTACATTCAACCTAATTCGAGCGAAGCACAGACAACTATTTGATCACGTGTCCCGGAACTAGGCGATAAGTTTTGAAAGCAGACCACGTTATATCATGGTCACGGAGGAAGTTTCATTGGCGCGCTCCGATATATAAATTTAGTTCCTACGAGGTAAAATTATTTTAGAAAAAGTTAATTTTCCGTTTTAACTGTATGGCACTCTAATAGAAGGTGGTGTTTATCTACAAGAATAAGTATAAACCCTATGTAATCAGAAACTACTAATGTAATGGGCTACTACTATTCCTGACCGGCAAGTAAGTAACACAGGAAAGAGACACCTGAGTGCGGCTAGGCTATTATGTACAAATTCGTACAGTAGTAGTAGTACGAGACTACCTCTCTCAAGTAAAGCTAAATGTCTTTATACTCCGTCATTTAACATTTATTCGTCGTTGACCAAGTGGGCCTACTGACCAACAAATGTCCAAACATAAATAACGAGGTACCTGTAGACATTTAATATTATTGAATTACTATTAGGTAAGAACTTTTCATAATTGAACAACAAGAAAAACGGTGGTTTGAATAGGACATTTGTTTTTTTTTTTTTACTTTTTATTTAAAGTAAACTTGTGACTTTTCACCAATGTAACCTAACAACAAGAAGGCAAAATAAATTCTGAAATGAATTCAGCTTTCTGAATATGTAGGCCCACATTAAACTTCGAAACCCCCGACCTTCTGTCAGGTACTCACCGAAGGTTGAGGGTTTCCACCAGACAATGGGCCCAGTTTCCTCCCCCCACTAAACCTGGCGTAAAACATCAATCAATCAATTATAGAATTTTCTTTAAAAATCTGTTTAAAGTGGCATGAGCTGCTAAAATGTTGATACTTTGATGTTAAAACAGAATATTGAAATTATTGGCTATTTTTCTCAAAACGTCAGAAGCTTTTTAGTGCTTCTAGTCTCTAAAATGTACGATAAAGTATTGCTTAGAATGAATTAATGGTCGTCCCGGTTATTTAAATTTTGTTACTTTTCGAACACGTTTTCGGTTCGTACAGGCCACATACTGTATGGATTTTCCTCATTCAAACGCCAATGATTTAGTTTTTCGATGACCTTCAAAGCTTCTTACTGTCGTGACGATCAGAAATTATGAAAAATGTGTGAATTTTGGCAGCTCATGCCACTTTAATCATAATTGTTTCTCTTTTCCCCTTTTGTTGCTATTTTAATTTTCTCGGTTTTCTTTAAAGTGGCATGAGCTGCCAAAATGTTGATATTTTGACGTAAACCGAATCTTGAACTTTTTGGCTATTTTTCTCAAAACGTACAATTCAGAAGCTTTTTAGTGCTTCTAATCTCAAGAATGTAGGATAAAGTATTGTTTTGAACTAACTTTGGCTTAGAATGAATGAATGGTCGTCCCGGTTATTTAAATTTTGTTTACTTTTCGAACACTATTCCGGTTCGTATAGGCCACATACTGCATGGATTTTCCTCATTCCAACGCCGATCATTTATTTTTTCGATGGCCTCTTACCGTCGTGACGATCAGAAATTATGAAAAAAGTGTGAAGTTTGGCAGCTCATGCCACTTTAAACTTAGAAACCCCTGACCTTCTGCCAGGTACTCACGGAAGGTTGAGGGTTTCCACCAGGCAATGAGCCCAGTTTCCTCCCCCACTAAACCTGGCATAAAACATCAATCAATCAATTATAGAAATTTTTTTTAAATCTGTTAATTCATAATTGTTTCTCTTTTTCCCTTTTGTTGCTATTTTAATTTTCTTGGTTTTCTTTAAAAATAACACCTAACCATCAAATAAAATTTTTAAAAAAATTAAAACTTGACCAAGGCCTATCTGGGTTAAGATACGGTCTGATCACATGAGGATCTGGGTGGCAGATGGCTTCGCACAAGAATTCTCGTACAGTTGTTCGGAGTCATACGGCTTTGACCTACTTTCCTTGGGCTGTCTTTGTAATTAAAAAAGGGCTGAGAACTGTGCTGGAGAATTTAATAAAGTTGATCGTGGAATGAAATTTTCCACTTCATTCCTACAGCCAATATTTACTCTAAAATAAAGCACTGATCATTGAGGATAATTGGTTGGTTGTATGCAAGAGAGTTCATATTCACAGAAAATAGCCACATTTAATTCCCTTCTGGAAAAAAGGTCGCATTCCTAATTTACCAGGCCTTCTTAAGTCATGGCATTGCAACTTTGACAATACTATAGTTTTTAGTCGACTGTGGCTCATAAATAATCAGACGATGTCACATCCTGAAATTTAATTTATTTTTTGTTTGTGTCTTTTAGAAAGTGAGTAGAACAGTATCTTTTGGACAATACTTTCTTCCATGGATTTTGAATGGCACGAGGTCAGGCAATGAAATAAAAATCAATGTCGCGTCCCAGAGTATGTCACCCATCACCATATAGGTTGGTTTGATTCTCAGTTCTGGTGTCACCCAAAATCAATAGAAAAGTTTGCCATTTTTCAAGTTTAATTCCACCTCTCGCCCCCTCCAAAAAACAATAATTTTGAAATGTGTCATTCAAGGTGAAAAGGTGATGATTATGCCAACAGGTGCTTTGTGTCACTGGTGCTTTGTGCCATCCCCTTATGTACCATTCCATGCCCTAATTTAACCATATACATGTATAGTGTCACATTATTTTGAGTGCAATGTCAAATCCTACTCAATGAATCTATCAGTCTAGAAATTTATCATTCAATTAATCCCTAATCCCAAGCAATCATGTAGAATTAGTTAAAATTGAGATATATGTGTACCAGGTATGCACATGACTCATATTCAAACTTTTTTAAATTGACTTCAGCCCATGTAGCTAGATTTTAATTGTTAGCTAGTAAATGGATGAGCAGTTGAGTCACTTTAACATAGGATGGATATGAAAATTGAATATTTAGACATCCTCTTAGATGGAAAATAATTCCAATTTCTAGCTAACCACCTAGCTAGCGTCATTATGTTTGTTAACATTCATCTGTTTACATTTTTTTAGACATTCTCTCATTCAATCATGGACTTACAAATACAGTAATTAAGCTAAGAGAAGGACGAAAATTCCTAAAGTTGAAAAACAAGTAAGCTTTTCTTTTTTTATAAATATGTTTTTTTTTGTGTATCCTAACTAAAAATGAGATTTACTTTACAGTAGTACTATAGAGTATAGTACATGCAGGGATTTGGATTGTAATAAGAACTGGGTATGTTTTTCAAAACATTTACCGCCAAGTACATGTAAGCCCAATGCAAGGCCTAACTGTCATGGCAACATTTACCTTCAACTTTATGTTACTATCAAACACAAAGTTTAGACGGGCGTAAGTGTGTTGAGAAACAGCCCCCTGCATCTGTGATCATCATTTTATCCCTTGGACATGTGAAGGGCCCATTGGATTAAAACAAAATACCAGAGTGATACTGCAATGCAAATATTGGACCTTAATTTGGTATCTTCTTGGTGTCAAGTCAACGGTACCCTAAAATATAGAAAGTATGAGAAACCCCTGCTGATAGATGCCTATTCAGTGTTTGATTAGTTCACATATGTATAATGGTATTACAAAGTGTTTCAGAAAATTCTACTGACTAAGGCCAAGCTCCTGTCAGTCGTCAACGGTCAACCCAGTAATGAAATATCATGGGCTTTAGTATATTACAACAACATATGATGGGGTATAAAGGTATAAATGATATACTCCCTTTTTAACACAGTTAGAAACTTGTCTCCATGGTTGTTTCAGACAAGAAGATTTTCTCTGTGCCTGAGTGTTTTAGTGTTTATAAATATATTGAACCAGGGTTTATCTAAGCTCCTATTAATGAAATTACACATTTTCTTTGCGCACTTTGACATTCAGGCTGATGGAGGGACGAGCTTTCTAGGGGGAAAAATCAATCGATTGAAATAAGGGCTGCTCTCAGTTTAGAATGGTCTATCGGAATAAATGGCCACCTGGAGGTGACATTTTACCACAGGCCCGCTCCCCTTGCACGTTACGCCGCGTCTGGAATAATTTCAGGTCAGACCCCTCGGGAAATCACCATCTCTCTCATTACATCGCTTTTAGCTCGGTACATTTTGTCTCAAATTAACTTGCCCATATGTCAACTGTAGAAACTTGAATTGTCATCACCACTAGTTCCTTTCACATCTTCTCACAAGTCCAGTTAAACCATTTATTACATTTATTTTTGGTCGTCAATCTGGCAAAATAAAAAAAGTAACAAAACAGAGGAGATAAATTTAGGTTATATCATTGAGGTTAAGATAACAGTGAACACAGGTAATTTTATTATTACGTTAAAAGAGCATGCTGTTCTGTATGTCTTAGTTACATGTATTTTGGGGATTTCACTTTGGAAAATCCAAAAATCCATACCTGCTTTTAGGTTAAGTCCTAACCAAAGGGACATCACAGTCACAAACATTAGTATTACCATTCACAGTATCAGGGTTATTGGGGTGTTCCCACAAAATAGGTGAGCAGATCATTAAAATCGGGTTCAAGAAAAACCCTGCAAAGGCTATGTTTACACATCAATCTTGTGAAGTCATATGATGCCAACTTAATGCCACAGCATAATGATTTTATGTAGTTCTCAGTCTTTTTGTATAGTCCATGTTATAAATCTTTTTGCCTGTAAATTTTAATATCTAAAGCAAAGGCAGAAATGTTTAAGCTGAAATAAATCTATCTATCTACCTAAAGGACATTACTTTGTAAACTGCTTGTACTGGGATTGGGGCTACTTTCTGCAATGTCAACATATAAGTGAAATAATCTTGAGTGTGGCCTGTGGCGTAAAACATCAATCAATCAATCTGCACGGAACTCCTTTTCTCCAAGACATAATCTTGATGGAGATATAACCTGTCAACCAATGAAGTCAATCAACTATTTAAACCTCAAAAAGGGCAACTAGTGGAGTAAATAAATGCATAAACTGTCCACAGGTTTAATTAGCATGTAGGATAATGCAGCTATTGCATTTAATAACTCTTTATTTCTAGCCCATTACGAATTATGGATATGAAAAACTGAGCACCAGGCTGGCCATCAATCCTTTTATGTCTTAAGAAGCCTCCATGTTGATAATATGGGTGTCCAGAGGGGCCATTATTTGGCCTGTCATCGATCCGTGTAAATTGTTGACCATTACTTATGCCCACGGGGCTGGGGCGTTAAATGGACGGGGTGTGTAGGGCAGAGTGTTACTCTTCCCTAAGGGGGATTGTATGGGCAGATGACAGACTGGATACAGGCTTGGACAATTGACAACGGAAGCGTTAATATGACTACAGCTAGCTTATCTGCCAAATCCATGTCTTTGTGAAAAAAATATAGTTCAATATAACATGCACATGTTTGTAGAAGGATAATATAGTTCAAAATAACATGCACTTGTCCGTCGTCACTGAAATTTGATGGAAAATTGTTTGAAAAGTCTTCCATCAGTTCCATTCTTGATAAAAAAATCCATGTTTTGTGCAAAACTCATTAATGAACTATCGAGTAATTTGCAGGCCAGTATAAGTTATGAAAGTTTAATTTCTGTTTTGAATTTCTTGTGCCAAGAGATAAGAAAGACGTTAACATCATTTTTATTATTGATAAGTCACTGTGCTATTTAAAGGCCCACCCACCACTGTAGCCTTACTGAAATTTGTGAAGAAAGCAAATTTATATGAACTTACATTGTACTAATAGTAAAATGACTGAAATTAAACATACAAAATAAGTCCTGTTTAAAATGTTTAAATGGGGATGTCAAGGCACACCTAGAACTGAAGTCTAAACGTCAACCACTGATCCAAAACCCTGTAAGTTCTATGCTGTTTTTTTTAATTTATGGTCCTAAATTTCACAAATAAAAACGGCGGTTCCATTAATTGGGTTAATTGCTAGCTGTTGGGTACCTAACAAATTTAAAATTATAGCAAAACTTTTGAATTGTGGCAAAAAATAAAGATCCTAACTTCTAGTAACTGGGAACAATACAGGAACAGTTTTCATGGGGTTTTTTTTCGGAGAGTGTGCCTTTAAATAATCTAAATTTTTGTAAAAACTTTAATGTATGTTCTCATACAGATTATGCAATATTGAAAAAAAATTACATAAAAATTCATGAATAAACCTGAGCCTCAGAATTTGAAATTATGGTCCAGAAATTCCAATGACATTGAAAAAGCTTCTGGCACCCAGTTCTGTGTATATGGAATCGTCCCATTGGGTGCCCTAAGAGAGTAATCCATCAATATCACCCTAATCATTGGTTGAAGGTAAAACCTATTTATGCAAACTCACAGAAAGATGATTTTAGTAGCAGACTGTCTGATAGTTTCATTGGAATTTTAGATTTCTTTTGCTGAGAGATAAGAAAAACGTAAACATCGTTTGTATTATTGATGTCTAGTCATTGTACTGTTTAATTATTCACAATTTCATTAAAACTTTATTGTAAGGTACATATGAATAGAATATTGAAAAATCCATCAAAATTTATGAATGAATCAGAGTTTCTGAATTGGAAATTATGTTCCAGGAATTCCAATTACGATGTAAAAGCTTTGGCACCCAGCTGTGTGTGCGTGGAATTACTCCGGGGCGCCCTATGAGAGTAATCCCTCAATATCACCCTAATGGAATTTGACAGTTTTTCTTCGGCTTACGATATTGTCTCCTGATCCTATTTTGTTTTCTGTTTCTGACTTTCTTTGTCGGTAAGGTCAGAAATCATTTTTATGTGACATCAACAGCACATAAAGAAAATTTCGCTTTGGAATATTATGTGTTACGAATCCATTTATAATCCTTACAGACATGTCTGCATTCCAGACTTTAAAATCAGAACCTCACCACGAAGTTAGTTGTTTGTGAACAACACGAGCTTGATAAAGACACCGGTTGAAGGTTCATGTTGTTCACAAACAACTAACTTTGTGGTGATGCCTTAATCATTTCTCATTAGTATGGAACCCACGTTTAAAGAGAGTTTCAAACGATGTTAACTCATTGATGATGATAAACATGTTAAACTCAACTGAGTTTAATATATTAAAGTGGCATGAGCTGCCAAAATTCACACTTTTTTCATAATTCCTGATCGCCACGACAGTACAAGGCTTTGAATGCCATCAAAAAAGTAAATGATTGGCATTGGAATGAGGAAAATCCATACAGTATTTTCAAGATTAGAAGCACTTAAAAGCTTCTGGATTGTACACCTAGAGAAAAATAGTCAACATTCTGTTTTAACCTCAAAATATCAACATTTTGGCAGCTCATGCCACTTTAAGCTAGAATTTTTGTTTCTCTTTTTTAAACTTGAAAAGTTCTTTTGAAAGTTGTTGTCTTTTTCACCCTAAAATATAATAGGTTTTAGATGTTACCTAAGCTAATCCTTTGGTACAATATCTGATTCTCTATTTCTCTTGGGGGCCTCTATGATTGATTGGGGCCTCTATGATGGATTGGGGCCTCTATGATTGATTTGGGGCCTCTATGATTGATTGGTTGATTGATGTTTTATGAAGCTCTCAAGTTTATTTCACTTATATGACGGCGTTGCCAGGTTTAGTGGG
The DNA here is from genome assembly GCA_963971465.1 of Lepidochitona cinerea. Taxonomy (NCBI): domain Eukaryota; kingdom Metazoa; phylum Mollusca; class Polyplacophora; order Chitonida; family Tonicellidae; genus Lepidochitona; species Lepidochitona cinerea. The sequence goes on along the minus strand of OZ020563.1, from coordinate 22,360,492 downwards.
GAGGAAACCGGGCGCATTGCCGGAGGAAACACCCGACCTTCAGTGACTACATGTACCTGGCAACTCTCCCAGATATGGTGAGGCCTCTATGGTTCAGTGGGTGGATTGCTGTTCCCTAAGTAGATACATTTTTCCGTCCATCACAATTATTTCAATTTTACTTTACATTTATCTAAGTCCTACTCACTCCATCGCATTCGTCTATCTGTTTAACTTGACTTATAAGCCACTTATATCTCTACAGTGTAATGAATCATTGATGTATGCGTCAGGTCTGGATTTCCCATCAAGACTTGGACAAATCCTTACAGCAAATTATGTCCCTTTAGACGTCATCTGATTGGATGATTGTTCCAATTACTGCCCTAACAGCAATCTAAAAATAGAAATGACAAGTGTCATCGAACTGCTGTTACCATCCATCTTGTTGTTTTCCAGCTTCGCCACAATAGTTCAGCGCCACAATAATGTTTATTCAGGCAATCATCATATATTTTGTGAGTAAAAAAAATAAAATAAAATTTCACGTACGACATTTATACAACAACTCTCTACGAAGTAACACGTGTTATATATTTAAACAACGCTCGTAAGGGACAAATTACAAGCAGATTGCTTTTTTTCGAGGTTTTCATGCTTTTTGGCGATAACGTAGACCAATGTATCG